>SJJU01072233.1:0-22420 GCA_012932125.1 Conopomorpha cramerella
TTTAAATTGTGTCTTTTAATGTAAGTGTTGTTTATGTATGTGTCTTTTTTGTATTGTGTATGATTATTTATAGGTATGTGACGTATTTAGTTACATTATTGTATTTTAATTCTTTGTGTTTTATTTATGTTTACTTTCTCTACTGCACACAGAACTTTTTACCACAACTTGGGTTGACTGGTAGAAAATGCCTTAGCATTAACTCCGCCAATTGTATTATGCTGCAATAAAGATTTTAAAATAAAATAAAGTATTGTCTTTTATTTTTTTGTGGGTCTGAGTGTATTTTTATTAACAGTAAAACTCAATAAATAAAATGACAATTAATACAATGAATACAAATAAAATATTATTTTCTTAACAAGCCAGACGTGTCCTTTTCGAAAGTGGCCAAGACACCTGGCCGCATTACCCCGTTGGATGGCTATGGAGATTCTTTGAATCAGATACTAAACCGAGCTAGAGTCAGATCCAAAATTCCTCAAGCGACGGCGTATGCACCGCCCACAGCTTGTATTTAATATTACACACATCAAAAGTGTCTAGGGATCAAGAACATTTTTATCTCTAAAAAATTCTAATTTATTTAAATCAAATTTAATCTTCTGCATTGGTCTCCTACCTAATTCGCAATGGCTGTATCAATGACTTATCACGATATTTTGAATAAATTATGAACGAATTCAGTTTTTGTAAAATATAATCTTGATTGCAATCTTCTTAAATGTACTTGATCCCTAGACACTTTTGATGTGTGTATTTTTTATAGAAGCTGGATGCGTGAAGCTGAAAACCATTCACTATGGCGTGCAATTGGGAGGCATATGTCCAGCAGTCGACAAGTATGGGCTGATGATGATGGTGATGATTATATGTGACCCGAAATTTTGCCGCAGTACAACATTATACCTAATTGCTAAAAGAGTGAAATAGTACTTATACTAGGGTAAGAATACATTACAAGTTCTAGGATACGAGCTATAAAGTTCTATCATAATAGGACTAACGCAACTGTCACCTCATATTGAAGTGAACAGCGAGTAAGAACGTAAGCAAAACATTCTTCCAGATGTGATGGAGTCTCCAGAAGTGCGCGGCGGCCGACTGCATTGCAGCTGGATTTTCACCTGGTGACAAAAAAAAGAAATATGTAAAACAACCAAGAGTATCCATTAAATACACACGAAAACCTAGCGATTTTGGAAATAATAAGTAAGTTAATCGTAAAAAAGCTTTTAAGCCGCATGGTGACGGCGAATAGAATACATGTGTCACCACCCCAGCACAACTTTTCTCGTCATGGGGGTCGTAAGAGGCGTCCGAGGGAATGGGAGGTCTGACAGGTGACAATTCTAAAAAATGTCAATAGATGGCACTACCTAGACAGGGTTGTCATTTCATATTTTTATGTTTTTGTTGACAATTCTAAAATGAGTTTCTCCTTAAGATCATGTCTGATTAGCGCCATCTGTGAGATGTTTTGGAACTACTTTTGATATATTTGAAGCTATCAGAAAACCTCTCATTCTCCAGGCCATAGGTTCATAGGTTCGCCAGCAGCGCCCTCTGTGAGCTAAACCACTACACTACTACGATCGCCAATCCGCCTGTGACCGTAGCAATTGATCATGAAAATCATTGGGGGAAGCCCTCGTCCAGCAGTGGACGTTATGTTGCTAATGATGATGATAGAAAAACTTTTTACAAACCAAGTTTTTTTTAATAGTTAAAAAGTCCGCCATATTGGATTTAGAGAGACGTCACTTTATTTCTCAAGTTACGTTCGGCAAGCCCTTTCATTTGATATAAGCTTGCATAAAAATACATATAGCACATCGCTGCTTAACATCAGGCAGGATGGTTGTCAAACGTTTGTTCATGGCGATAAAAAAAAATGTTTACGCTGTGTAACAGTGACAGTGTTATACCTTTTATATAGCGCTATCCCTTTCACACCGCGAGAACAATTTGACTATAAGACCTGATACGGGGAGACACGGTACGGTACTCGTACTTTAGTTTACTACGTTTGAAAGTTTTATTTATTCGACTATGCCAAATATAATAACAAAAGCCAAAATTCCATCCTTTCTGAAAATCGGTAAATGAAAATAATAATCGAACAAAAAAAGAGCTTTACATTCCGAATATTCAAACGCTGTGAAGTTTCTCTTTGAAGTGACAATCTGAAGAAAATCAAAGTACCTAACATTGTTATTTAAATTTATTTCCACAGTAGGTAACAGAAACGTACAATAGAAAATTAATGAATCTTCTCCGCTCGGTGAAAAGGTTCCCCGAAGTCTCGACTAAAGGATTGACTGCGATATCTAAATATATAAAAGGAAAAGCTGACTGAATGACTGACTGACTGACATATCAACGCACAGCCCAAACGACGAAACGTAGGCGCTTGAAATTTAGTACGGACGTAGCTTAGGTAACGTAGGGGTGCACTTGGAAATGAATTCCCGAAATTCCCACTGCTTGACGCGGGCCTCCCCCAGTAATTTCCATAATCATCTAAATTTATAAAAGGAAATGCTGACTGACTGAATAACTGACTGACTGAATGACTGACTGACCAAATAACTGACTGACTGAATGACTGACTGACCAAATAACTGACTGACTGACATATCAACGCACAGCCCAAACGACGAAACGTAGGCGCTTGAAACTTAGTACGGACGTAGCTTAGGTAACGTAGGGGTGCACTAAGAAATGAATTCCCGAAATTCCCACAGGAACGGGAATAAACGGGAATACTATTTTGTATGAAAAATCTAAACGGCTCAAGTTAGACGCTTGAATTTTGGGATGCAGGTACTACTAAACTACGCGAACGAAATCGCGGGGCGTGCACTGGTATGGGGAGGAAATGCCAATAATCGCCACGCTTGGCAGGCGTGTACGCAGTGGTGTTGTGGTTTAGCTAACAGAGAGCGCTGCTGCCCATCATCTGGAGAGTTCCCTCGGTCGCCTTTTACGACCCACGACGGGAAACGTTGGCTAATGTGGCTCATAGATTTTTTCTATGTTTGTTCGCGGATAACTTGGTCGATTGCGAACCAATTGTGATGTTTCTTTTTTGTTAAGGTTTTTTGTTATGATAAAATTCAAACCCTGGTTTCATATCAGGGTTTGATGATAGCGAACCCGATAAACCGAGAGGGACTTAAAAAAATCGTAGATGCGGGCGGCGAGTACTGTTGAAGTCGATTCTTTTATTATATTACTAGTGGACGCCCCGCGATTTCCTTCGCGTAGTTTCAGTATATCATACAAACTATAGCACCCTCTATAATGCACTAAGTCCCACAGGAACGGGATAAAAAGCATCCTATGTTATTCTCTTGGTTCTAAGATACGTCCCCACCAATTTTCTGCCTAATCGGTTGAATCGTTCTTGAGTTATAAGAGTTGTAACAAACCCAACAGATTTTTACATTTTTCTTTAAAATTTTATTATCTAAATTACATAAGTTTCAAACCTTTTTTATCCATTAACCAGATTCATGGCCGACCGGTACATAACTACCCACAAAACATAAATTACATTCCGACTCCAATTTAGGTGGGATTACAATAAATAGCCCAGAGTAAGTCTCCGGATTACAAGAGGTCTTCAACTTGGTGCTTTCAGTTATATCAAAGGGAGTGTAGACGTTTCAAATATTACGGTTCTGTAACACGAACAAAAAGTCCAGTTCTCATTCAGTCCAGTTTTTTTACCACTATGAAACAAGCGTTTGTTCACCATCCTGCCTGATGTTAAGCAGCGATGTGGTCTACGATGGAGCACACATGTTCATTAGGTACCTATTTACCCCAGTGACTTGAAGACCTTGAGAATGTACTGCGCAGGAAACATAGTCTCCGGCAACCCAGTGGATTATTTAATAAATAAATAAATATTTTACAACAACATTGCTTTCATCACATGTTGAGTAGCTAAAACAGTTGTAACACAACTTTTACTATGGCGAGAATGTGGGGAAATTAAAAAAAAAATCTTCTCCGGAGACATAAAGTTGTCTTATTTGTATGGAGACGACATTTTTTTTCCAACAACAACGTTTCTAAGCTCGGGGTCCTTTTACACTCTGTATATACGGCCATAATAAGTTGTTCACATTGACGAGCCCAACAAAGTTTCTTAGATCATTGCTCGGAGTCCACACACGCAGTATGATCATTCTAGTGCGCGTTTATTTAACCTTTAATCAGACAAGGTTTGGTGTTTCTCTGAAGGATTTTGGACTCTATTTACGTTTGTTATTATAATTACCGACTCCACAACTACAAACACTAACACATAAACCCGGGGGATGTTTATCATAAAATCTAGCTTTTAAGTACAATGTGAAATTATTGTTTACTGTTTAAGTAGGTATGTGTCCTGTAGTGTTACATACCTTTTGTGATTATTCTGTGATAACTTCTCTGAAATCTTTAGATAATTCCAGTGACGACAATAAGATTCAAAGTATGTGTTGGTAAAGTGGCAATATAGCTAGCCTTTGTTTGATTAAGGGTTAAAAATATCCAACCAGATAGGTAGGTACACGTATATATTTTTTTATTTTTCAGTTTTGCAAATCACGAATGTAAAACTCCTGTAGGAGTGACCCGATCCTGGATGTGCTTAAAACAAAAATAGACACGCTTTCGGAAGCAGATTGTAATTAAAATAATGGGAAAAAATCCGTACAAAAGTTACGTAGGAGATATTCATTTTAATACGTACCTTTTTTGTCTGTTTGTAAATATGAAGGTATTTTGGCATATTAATAATTAATATTGTTGCTGCTCTCGAATCGGAAGTGACGGGTGTGTGTGTGTGGGTGAAATGACGGGGACGGGTGTAGGTTCTTTCAGGAAGCCATATCAATGAATTTGAATTTGAACTCTAAAGAAATATACAGTCACGTCTGTTAAATCCTTTACCGTTTATAGGTACGTAGGTACATAAAATACCCTTATTCCGCGGGAGGATATGCATGCATATGCATGCGAAACTGAACCAAATTGAAATGAGACCAAACGGGAAGCACCAGATTTCAAATAGAAAAGAATCATTCGAATCGGTTTACTATATATTGATAGCGGCCCACTGCATATTGTATTGATAGTCAAGTCTCCAACATATATACAGGTGAAAGCTCTCAAAAGTGAATTGTTAGATTTGTCAGGGTATAGTCAAGTGTTTTGAACACAAAAAAAACAGACGAATTGATATGAACTGCTTATTTATGAAGTCTGTTAAAAAAGAAGAATATTTAAAATACACTTGACGTCTTTTAAACCCAAAGCGGGGTAGGCAGAGGCACTTGCTAAAGCTCGCCACGATTCACCAAGAGTATTTAACCCAACGTGACAGGGATTGAGCCCATCGCCGTTATAGGGTTTAGACAGCTTGTGGTGTGCGGGTTTCATCACGATGTTGACCTTCACCGTACAAGCGTTGTGTTGCGTGTTTTGAAAAAGAGTCCCATTGGTGTACGTTCAGTAGCCGGACTCGAACCCGTGACCTCTCGGTTACAAGTGAAGGATCACAGACGCTCTCGAAGAAGAATATTTACTGTCTTTAGATTTCGTTTATTGAAGTCGTTTATGAACAAGTGTGCTCCATCGTAGACCACATCGCTGCTTAACATCAGGCAGGATGGTGGTCAAACGCTTGTTCATGGTGATAAAAAAAACTGGACTGACTGAGAACTGGACTTTTTGTTTGTGTTACAGAACCCTAATATTTGAAACGTCGTCACTCCCTTCGATATAACTGAAAGTAACAAGTTGAAGATCTCTTGTAATCCGGAACCTTACTCTGGGCTATTTATTGTAATCCCACCTAAATTGGAGTCGGAATGTAGTTTATGTTTTGAGGGTAGTTATATACCAGTCGGCCATGAATCTGGTTATTGGATAAAAAAGTTTTGAAACTTATGTAATTTAGATAATATAATTTTAAAGAAAAATGTAAAAATCTGTTGGGTTTGTTACAACACTTATAACTCAAGAACGATTCAACCGATTAGGCAGAAAATTCGTGGGGACGTTGCTTAGAACCAGGAGAATAACATAGGATGCTTTTTATCCTGTTCCGGTGGGACTTAGTGCAGTATAGATGGTGCTATAGTTTGTATGACATACTGAAACTACGCGAATGAAATCGCGGCTATTTATTGATAAAGAAAAAGTCGCAAAAAATACTCACCATTCACAATATGGACGTAAACACTATGCGGAACAGCATTATTCGGCACGCAACTGTAATTGCCCGCGTGGCTGGGCGCCGCGCTCGGGATCAGGAGCTCGGAGACGCGCTGCACAGGATCCGTAGTCACGTTGACGCCGCGATCCAGGTCGTAGTTTATCATGCGACTGTTGTGATACCTGGTGGGACAAGAACAAACGTTCGCAATAGATACAACGTGCCAGTAGGCCTAGAATAGATCATCCCAACTAATATACGGGTTTCGGCGGAACACCAGCGCCGCAGGTAACTGTGGCATTATGCTGAGTCGAGACCCTTTTACTAGCGTGAGAGCTGGCACACGCTCAGTGCCATTCTCACAGATCTGGTACACTTTTGTTTTTATTTTTTATCTTATTTTTACTATTTCATTACTTTTTGTCTTGTTTTCGTTTGTCAATTTATAGATTTTTTTGTTTAGTGTTTTAGTTCTTAAGTTAAAAAAAATAAAAATTAATAAATAAATACACTTCACGCCTTTAATCCCAAAGAGGGGTAGGCAGAGGCACAGAGTTCTTAAGTTAGTGAATAAATATATATACATACATATATACATATTATAAATGCGAAAGTAACTCTGTCGGTCTGCCCGTGTGTCTGTTACGCTTTCCCGCTTAAATCTCTTAACCGATTTTGATGAAATTTGGCACAGACAATCTTTAGACTCTGAGAAAGGACATAGGCTACCTTTTATTGCTCTTACGTTAAAACGAATGAATTGACTTTTTTAAACACTATGAACAAGTGTTTGACAACCATTTTGCCTGATGTTAAGCAGCGATATGGTCGATGGACATAACTTTCCCACCCCACTAGATAAATACCCGTCAGTAAATTACTTGAGACAGAGGTAAAAGTGTTTTCAATAAAAAAAAATCCATATTTTCCGTAGGTCACGCCAATAAAATGAAATACAATATCTGCAGGGCGCTCACTGAAAGCCATAAAATAAATCGCAGACGATAATGTAATCATGCTTTTATCACTAATGGCTGTATTTTGTAATATGAAACGTCGTTTTAGTGCGATCCTCGGTGCAAAAAAAAACGTAATAGCGTTGAACTTAATCCGTATTATTTCGTTTTATTAAGCGACTTTCAAAAGGGAGTTATTCTCTATTCGACCGTACATATGTTTTTTTTTGTTCGCCGGCCAAACATAGGTAATAAAAGGTTGATAATATTGAGTAATAATGTCTGTGCTTATTAAATGTTTAAAACGGGTATTATAGCGCGAAGATTAATGAAAGACAAGCATTCAGCTTACCTTCGTTGTTTGCCCGACGTTTCGACACAGTCACATGTGTCGTGGTCGCGAGCTGACCCGCTATAATACCCGTTTTAAACATTTAATATCATTTAATATCATATTTAATTTCCTTAAAAAATGTCTGTGCTTGTTTCATTAAAAAATTATATATTTATGTTAGTCTGATGTGATTGCGAGTCAAGTATCCGACCAACTGGCCCCATGGAGTTACCTAATATACACACATCAAAAGTGTCTAGGGATCAAGAACATTTTTAGCTCTAAAAAAATCTAATTTATTTAAATCAAATCTAATCTTCTGGATTGGTCTCCTACCTAATTCCCCATGCCTGTATAAATGACTTATCACAACATTAAAATATTGAAGTCGGTGCCAAGCTAACTAAGTAATTACAAACTAAATAAATCAAAACAATAACAGTATGAGAAAAAAATATAAATCGATACTAACCTAATATACCTACTAACTATTAATATAATCGTCAGTAATTGTCAGAAAGATTGATGAATATTGTTTTACTTGGCACCGACTTCAATATTTTAAAAATGATAATTTAATTAGATATTTTTATTAAACAACTTAAATGAAAATACGTATTACTTTGTAAGAAGTAAATTTGTTTTTTACTTTTTAGTTTACGGGTTGAAGTCGTTTCTTTTTTTTAAACTATTTTATTGTAAAATATATTCTTGATTGCAATCTTCTAAAATGTACTTGATCCCTAGACACTTTTGATGTGTGTATGAGCACCCATTGAGAGCTGCTTGTAGCCGCTTTTGTATTTTATAACATGTCAGTCCGTAAATAACAGCACTATCACAGGATGAGTTTACGGTATTACCACGTTATTGCGGGAAACATATAAAATAAAAAATTTAAAACATTTTACCACAAGCTGTGTGCAAACTTAAAAGTGAAAATAAAAATACGAGAGAAAAGAGCTTTCCGCAACTAACTACAAATTAAATTTTGAACAGGAATATGTGAAATTTCAACTTCTGAACAAGGAGCCTTACTATGTTGTGAATAAAATGAACAAGCGATTATACAGGGCGAATCGTAAAACATATTTTAAGATGATGTACTATTTCAGCAGATATTAAAGCCCCGGAATAAAAAAAATCTATCTCTTCATAAAATAACTTTAAAGAAAAAAGAACCGACTTCAACAAAAAAAAAACTTTGAAATATGTGGTTTTCTCATGGATTCAATTGTCGGAACTGAACCAAATAAAAAACATGGTTGTTTGTAAAAACGGCATAGGTAGTCTGACTGCGGAATGGGACAATGACGTCATCTTTTTCGTGCATACGGCCCGTAGTATCGACTTATTAAACGTTGTCACGTCACAAATAATCACAAGGGGTTCGAGTCCGGCTACTGAACGTGCACCAATGAAACTCTTCTTCAGAGCACGCAACGCATCGCTTGTACGGTGAAGGTCAACATCGTGATGAAACTCGCTCACCACAAGGTGTCTAAACCCTATAACGGCGATGGGCTCAATCCCTGTCACGTTGGGTTAAATACCCTTGGTGAATCGTGCGAGCTTTGCCACGTGCCTCTGCCTACCCCGCTTTGGGATTAAAAGACGTCAAGTGTATTTTAAATATTCTTCTTTTTTAACAGACTTCATAAATAAGCAGCAAGTTCAATTCGTCTGTTTTTTTTGTTGTGTTACCTCAAAACATGTGATATAGTCAAATGTTTTGGCCCTGGCAAATCTAACAATTCACTTTTTGTTGTCACGTCACAAATAATCATACGTTCCCTGTGAAAAGATTGGGGTAACAAATACACAAAAAATAAAATAATACCGACAATTTGAGAACCTTCTCCTGTTTTAAGTCAGTTAAAAAGCACAATCAGCTTATCGAGTTTGTATGGCGAGTCTGTTATTGTTTTATTTAAATATCACCGAAAGGCATTCACTGTTGCCACGCCTTCTACATCGGAGTGACATAATTAGGTTACAGTTATCCCGAATCTCACACGGAAACTGGACCAAACAGTGTCAACAAATCTAATTTTGTTATAAAATGACAAACATGTTGCTAGGCAACGGATACTAAGGCCTATATTCTGAAACAAATGGACTTTAGTCAAGTGTCGGTGTTAAAGTTTGTGTAACAAAAAATATGTGTATGAAGTCGCCGAACACACACATGCACACACACACACACACACACTGACGTTCGTATTCCCCAAAAGGGGTAGACAGAACATGAAGTTCACAAGGACCCTTAGACCACATTTAGCACATTAAGGAGTTAACAGTATCAAGAGGCCGTTAGCGCTAAACCTAAGGCCTAACCCTTGACCAATCAGATAGGAGTTTTTACAATAATGAGTTTTAACTTTGTGTGTGCAGATATGTAATGGAAGCTTATTACTTGTGCTTACTAAAATGTCTATTTTTTTTACTTAATATTATGGATTCTTTAACATGCATGATTTTATTTTAACAACTTAGTTTAGTAGTACCTACATCCAAAGTTTGAAGCGTCTAACTTGTGCCGTTTAGATTTTTCATACAAAAGAACTTTGCCGTTTATTCCCGGTCCCGTGGGAATTTCAGGAATTTCTTTTTTAGTGCACCCCTATGGTACCTACGCCACGTCCGTACCAAATTTCAAGTGTCTACGTATCGTTGTTTGGGCTGTGCGTTGATATGTCAGTCAGTCAGTCAGCATTTCCTTTCATATTTTAGTAAATTTACGAAGTACTTATGTTGAAATATTAAAAACCACAATCTTAGGTCACTTGAACGCTGACGGCCTCATATCAAAAGACGGGCCCGCTGGTGTAGTCAGCATGTCTGCCTCTGCTCCGTAGGGTCGTGGGTTCGATTCCCGCCGCTGATAGGTGCTTAGGTGATGAGCTTCTAAGCACTTGTTGGTTGGGTCTGGGTGTTTTATTTATATAAGTATATATTTAAATGAAAAATAAAATATGTAAGTAAATATATCTCATTGTCTGATTTCTATAACACAAGTGCTTTAGCTACATAACATGGGATGAAGGCAATGTGTGTTGTTGTAAAATATTTATTTATTTATATTTATTTATCAAAATAATTACCTATTGTGCTCAAACCTAGACTTACTTTTATAACGTAATAGGATAATCCCTATGAAGGTGTTTAAGTGTATGTGTAATTAAACAAATAAATAAAAAACGTGGATCTTCCCACCACTCCACATCCACCAATTATCCAATGCACACAAAGCTTTCACTCAAATTGCATAACACATAGTACAGGAACAAGGTAACCGTCACAAAACGCTGAAAGTGCGCCCGAAACACGTCGTTTCTACCGGGAACAATAAACATCCGTGGCATTGTTAGACAAATTCAACTGGACAGAATTCTTAGTTTAAACTGAGCTTATGTCGTATAAAGTTTCCTTAGTATCGAAGCTCCGTTATACAATTTTGGTACGGCTTAAAGTTCTACACTTTTCGATTCTTTTTATTCTTTCGCCGCACAAGCCACATCCGTTCCGTTTGTCGTGGACACTTGGGTTATTATGTTTGGGATGGAACAATACACCGTATACAGGATGTGATCGTTAAGTGTGCCCAAGCAATTATTCGTAACAATTACAGACGTCGTTAAAAAAACTTTCAAGCGATTTCGAAAATACATTACCGAAATGAGAAAATTTATATCAAACTTTATTTAAATGAAACTGAATTTTGTTGATTTATGTCATGAGCAATGGACGTCCCTTTTTAATCTCTTTGCTTGTTTGACGTGACCCCAATAGTATTGTCATTATAACTTATTCGCTACCATCACCATAACATGTCAATTTTATGGGCAAAGATAAGACTATGATCAACCTACTTTTAATGGTGTCCGATCTACATGAAACTACCTTGAAGGGCTTGAAATAACAACTACTTTACTTAAATCCACTAACAAAACACTAGAATCGCTGCTTAACATCAGGCAGGATGGTGGTCAAACGCTTGTTCATGGTGATTAAAAAAAAAAAAAAAAAAAAAAAAAAGAATTTTTGCTTTTGTCACACGCCCCACCCTGTATACGCTCTTTAAGTAAACGGTGACTATTGTCCAGAACTGTACAAAATTCACAATAATTTTCTCTCTCTCTCTAGTTTTTTTTCGTGAATGTGTGTGTATGTATTGTCTTAACTAAGCGTGGTTCTTTAGCGAAACACTTCGGTTGTTTTTCGGTTTATTTCAACCCATTAGGTTGTTTTCTATATCTGAGCCAAGTCGAGCAACCCGTACCCCTCGTACCTCTTTTCTCAAAGCAATTCAGGATATTTCCGACCCCAGTAACTTTGCTGTGGAAAGCTAGCTACATAGAGAAGTATGTTTTGTTTTAAACAGAGAACGCCTGTGGTCAACTTTTCGGGCACTCGACTTGCAATCGGGAGGTCGCGGTTTCAACACCGGCTGCAGGACTTATACCAATTGAATAGAAACATTTTTTTTTCGTTTCCCGACATTTTCGTCATGGAATAAGTTGTTCGTACTGACGAGACCAGCAACGTTTCTAAGACCATAGCTCGGGGTCCATTTACACGCAGTAGGTATTTTAGTTTCCTGGGACATTTCTCTGGAGGATCGAATCAGAAATGAAGTGATCCGACAGAGAACCAAAGTCATCGACATAGCTCATCGTTTTAACAAGCTGAAGTGGCAGTGGGCCGGCCATATTAGCCGTAGAACCGATGACCGCTGGGGCAAACGAGTTCTCGAGTGGAGACCGCGTCTCGGCAAACGGAGTGTAGGACACCCTCAGGCAAGGTGGACTGATGATATACGCAAGATGGCTGGAAGAAGCTGGATGCGAGAAGCCGAAAACAGATCACAGTGGCGTGCAATTGGAGAGGCCTATGTCCAGCAGTGGACAGGTATGGGATGATGATGATGATGGACATTTCACAGACTGTCTTTTTTTTAAGTAGGGGGAAGGGATCCTCTAAGAAATCCCCCACGATGACATCTGTGTCGTATACTGTCCGGACCCTGGATGCACCCGAAGGAACTGCATCAGGACGCAGACTTTCACCTGATCGTAAAGTAAAATACTATACCTATGTGCTATGAGTGCCAGAGACTTATGTACCTACTAGTTGTCCCGGAAAACATTTGTTTTCCCGTAATAAGTTGCCTTTGTACCCCGTGTATTAGGAGAACTTCAACTGGTAGATGCATAAAAATAGATAGTAGCCGAATCTCAGACCTACTGAATACGCGTATAAAATTTGGTAAATATCGTTAAAGCCGTTTCGGAGGAGAGCGGTAACTAACATTGTGACATGGAAATTTTATATATTAGACTAGTTGTCCCGGCAAACATTTGTTTTGCCATAATAAGTTGCCTTTGCACCCCGTGTATTGGGAGAAATACAACTGGTAAATGCATAAAAAATAGGTAGTAGCCGATTCTCAGACCTACTGAATGTGCATATAAAATTTGGTAAAAATCGGTAAAGCTGTGCCGGAGGAGTACGGTAACTAATATTGTGACATGGAACGCAACAAGAACCTCAACTGAATAGAACCCTCGACAGTCGTCCTATAATCAGGTACTGTGACCCCTACTCCATCTCGGTCGTTAATTCATCCTCATTAATAAATACTAACGGCGAATAGAATACATGTGTCACCACCCCAGCCCAACTTTTCCCGTCATGGGGGTCGTAAGAGGCGACCGAGGGAGCTCTCCAAAGGACGGGCAGCAGCGCTCTCTGTGAGTTAAACCACAACACCACTGCGATCGCCAACCCGCCTGCCATGCGTAGCGATTACTGGCATTTCACCCCAAATGACGGATCTCATTGGGGGAGGCCCTCGTCCAGCAATGGACGTTATGTGGCTGATGATGATGAAATATCGGTAAAGCCATTTCGGAGGAGTACTGTAACTAACATTGTGACATAGAACGCAACAAAAACCTCAACTAAATATAACCTTCGACCGTCGTCCTATAGGTATCCATCAGGTACTATGACCCCTACTCCATCCCGGTCGTCAAATACATTAATTCATTCACATTAATAAATATTAATATTATTTCACGCGAATAATAAATTTCTCACTGTAATATAAATTTTATTGTTAATGTACATTTTGTTCCACCTACACTAAATCGAAATTAGCTTAAATCATAAATAAGTAGGTAGTTGTTATATTTTTACGCTTTACCGAATTCCAGTTGGAGTTAGCTACCTACCAAATTACAAGAATCATGGCACGGTTGGGCGGGCAATTTTTTCCCACACGTAAGACGGAGGCAGAGTTAGTTCAACTTCAAGCGTATGGCGCGGGCTGAGCTTACCGGCCTGAGTCACTTTTTGCATTACTGTGGCATTAGAACACTGACAAAAAAAGGATTTCTCGTTTCGTGTTGATTTATTAAAAAAAAAATACACTTCACGCCTTTAATCACAAAGAGGGTTAGGCAGAGGCATTTACTAAAGCAAGTACCCACGGTTCATCAAGCGTATTGAACCCAACGTGACAGGGGGTAAGCTCATCGGCGTTATAGGGTTCATACACCTTGCGGTGTGCGGGTTTCATCACGATGTTGTCCTTCACCGTACGAGCGTTGCGTTGCGTACATAGGCTCTGAAAAAGAGACCAATTGGTACACGTCCAGCAGCCGGACTCGAACCCGGGACCTCCCGGTTACAAGTCAAGGATCCGACCAACTGGACCACAGACGCTTTTTATCTTTTAGTAACAAAATACCAATCACAGCACAGCACCGTAAGCTGCGATTGGTGGATGTTACTCAGAACGAATGGATACAAACGAACCGATCGGACGTTTTCTTATTGTTCTAATCCCACTGCACACTGGTTTGTAAGGTCTACGATAGAGCTGTAGACCTGCATTTTTTTAGCTTCTATGTTGCTAGTATAGAAATCTCTGAGTAAGTCAGGATGGCGGAACCACTTTAAATATAAGATGTGGTCATAAACAGTTAATACTAGAATAGTACTAGTTGCTACTTTCAGTCAAATACACGCATCAAAAGTGTCTAAGGATCAGGAACATTTTTAGCTCAAAAAGAAAAAAATCAATAATTATTAATTAAATCAAATCTAATCTTCTGGATTGGTCTCTTACCTAATTTCCCATGCCTGTATCAATGACTTATCACCACATTTTGAATAAATTAAGAATGAATTCAGTTTTTGTAAAATATATTCTTGAAACGTCGAGTAAAATAACAAAGGTAAGCTCGAGCTTGTCTTTGATTATATTCACGCCTATATATCTGGTGAACGATATTGAGTTACATTAGTTACTATGTTTCTCTACCTAGTTAATTTAGTACTACATAGTTTCACAATACGTCGTGAACTTTTAGAGAGGAATGGTTGTGAAAAGCTCTTTAAAAGTACCGTACTGGGTGTAGAGAATATATAAAGTTCTTTGCAGTTCACAACATTTGCAGTCTTATTCAATAAGGCTTTTGTGAATTCAATAGAAAACCTCAGCTCTATTAGTAAGAGTGTTCCCGCATTCTATTTCGCTTTAACACGAAAATAGTCAATAAATAAACTTTTCTCGAGATATTTCTCTACCAATTCTAGAGTGCAGAACAGTCTGCTGCATTTTCTTTGTTTCGTTCTCGCGTCTTCATTGGCAAAGAATTCTTCAGAGTCTGCATGTATGGTAAAAGTACAGTTTTCTGTCACAGTAATACAATAGCAGTAGCAAAAAGAATTTCCAAACTATTTATGTCGTCTAAGATCGATCGTGATTTTGTTCTCAAAACTCGTCATAATATATATTCCCACTATCGATAGTTGTCACTGTAGAGTCACAAATTCAAACAATATTATCTATGGTAATGTGATAGTAAATTCATGATAAAATTAGTCTAATTAAAAACATAAAATTTTATATTTTGGAATATAATTGATAAAACTTTTACAATTAAAACCTAAAATCTAAATTCAAAATAAAACCACGATCCTATCTGTTTGGGTTAAAACATCTTTAGGTATCTAAATGTATAAAAAAATGGATGACTATGTGACTACTCTGAAAAACGACCAATTTCAATATTGGCGAATCGATGATATTAGCCCAACTTTTCCCGTCATGGGGGTCGTAAGAGGCGACGAGGGAGCTCTCCAGAGAACGGGCAGCAGCGCTCTCTGTGAGTTAAACCACAACACCACTGCGATCGCCAACCCGCCTACCAAGCGTGGCGATTACTGGCATTTCACCCCAAATGACGGATCTCATTGGGGGAGGCCCTCGTCCAGCAGTGGACGTTATGTGGCTGATGATGATGATGATATTAGAACAATTAATTCTTGGTTATGTTATTTTGTTACCGATCGTCAAACGTATTTCTTTATACCATAGTTTTCACAATCTCTCGGCTATAGGGATTCAGGAATGGTCGTTTTCTTACTGTCCTAACCGTACAGATTCGTCAACTTCATAACTGGTCATTTTTCAGACTCGTCACATTGTCATCATACAATTAAGTTCCGTATGCCTAGAAGTTATAATCCTTAGTATATAACGATGAAAAATAAACTTATTCATTTCATTTCACAACAGCTTTATTCAATTTTGAACACAACTAATACAAGTACCTATGTATTATAAGCGAAGCAAAAAGCTCCGCACAAAAGTCGCATTGAACCTATAAAAATAAAGAACCTATAACGAAGTTATTCTGAAATATTCGTACGGATGGCATGGATTCTCTTAAATTAATTTATTCCCCTTTTACCAGCTCCCAAGTGCGCTAGTGAAGTCTAAACAGGGACTTATTGGATGCACGGTTTGGCAACGTCGCGGCACGTTTTCGTTTGTGCTGCCAAATTTTTTCGCTAATATAGTTGTTTATTATGTGAGAGTGAGGTGTTGTCGTATAGACGCTAAGGTTTTTCTCGTATGCCTCTTGAACGCTCTGTTATGGGACAACTTCCTAACTACTACTACTACTACTTAGGTCCTAGCATACCCGGGGGGTACATAGGGCCTTGGGTACATAGGGTACATATGCATTATTTTTATATAGTATCAAATTGAGAAAGACCCTTTTTTGAAGAAGTCTCTTAAAATATACACAGAACCTCCAACAGTTTTTACATGTTGTGAGGTGTACTGGTAGACACCGTTTCATCAGATTAGCTCAGCCTTTGCCCAATAAAATAATAACTTACCAAAACACAAAAGCCGGTGCCTCAGTAGTCTGCACCACGCTGCACTGCAGCCTCAAGGTGGAACCTGGCTTCAAATACTTCTCTGGAGGGCCAGCTATCTGCGCTCGTGCTTCTGTGGAGCATGAATGAAGATGAGAGAAGAGTGGGCGACTCATGTAGTAACTGTAGACGTAGACGTGTAGTTCTTTTAATTCTGAAATCCACATGTATTGTTATGAATGATATTAAAAAAATACTATGTAGGGATTTTCATGAAATTTAGTAAAACATACTTTTGATTATCACTTGGAATAAGTACCAATAAGGAAATAATTTTGTGTACTGATAGGTTTAAAACTGTATATTCCGCTCTTTGCTGAACACCACCAATTTGCTGTGTCCACCAGGATGTACAACGTCATGTGCTTTATATTTATACCATCTGTTACCAACTATTGTAGAACGCAAATAACTATATTGAGTATTGAATATGGAATCTTAACCCCAGATACCCACGAAAATGGTAACAGTGTTGTTTAACAACTTTAAATTCAAATCAATTAAACCAATTTTGTATAAGATAATTTGTAGTTCTGAAAGCACACTAGATGACGCTAGGTTTACTCCTCCTGAATGGCACTAGCGTTTGGTCAAAGGTGTTGTATATAAGCCGTGTGTTTGACAATGCAAATAAACTCTCTCTCTTGCATTGAACTTGTGTTTTATTATTAGTACCAAGTAGTGGCGTGCACTGGCTTTTACAACAAGGTAGGCAGTAATCCCCAAGGATTGACACTTATGTATAGGTAACTTGTCTTTACGAAAATAGGTACGTACCTATCTATTCACCCACAAAACACAGGACTTTTGTCAGCCTGTCATGTCGTGAGTACAACAAAAAAATATCTAGCAATAACTCTATTATTAGGTCGGGAAGCCAAAATACTAAGGTAGGCAGTGCCTTTTTGTCTATATGGTGTGCACGCCACTGGTACCAAGTCGGGACCCTTGGGATCACTGAGCTACGTTGTTCAGTATTATAATGAACTTACCGACTACATCGAGCCTCAGGAATATGCTGGTTGGAGGGTGAGATGATACCTGGCACTCGTAAATGCCCGCGTCTCTCATCTGCACGAAACGAACCTTAAGGGTCCAGTCCTGAAACGAAAGGGCGTAAGAGTCATTCCTGTTAAACCATTATGGGTTTCGCAGTGGTTTATTGGGGGAGACTGTTTGGCAGAGTTTGGTTTGCTGGCCATCCTGAACTAGTGTCATCATCAGCCACATTACTTCCACTGCTGAAGGAGGGTCCTAAACATTTCCATGATTATTTGGGCAGAAATGCCGATAATCACCGCGGTTGGCAGCTTGGCGATCGTAGGTAGTAGTATTGTGGTGTAACTCACAGAGATCACTGCTGCCTGTTCTCTGCGGAGTTCCCTCGATCGCATCCTACAACCCTAAAATGTGACACTGTTGAAATAACAACCTTATGACTATTACTAAGTATTCTTTTCGCAATAACAACATATCGTGAAATATCGCGTTTTTGTAGCCAATGGGCGATGTATCCTAGTTCCCGTCAGCACACGGCTAAACTGAACTTGGCCTGAACTAGATTAAATACATATTGAGATATCTTACTTCAGCCTATGTCCAGCAGTGGACAAGTATGGGCTGATGATGATGACTTCAGAAAACATCTGAGGCCTACTAAGTGGTTAGATACTTGGTTTTCAATCGGAAGTTTCTGGGTTGGAGACCTGATGTACTAAGCGTGTACCAAAGGGTCACTTTTCCAAACCTATGCATGCTACGCGACGCTCATACGGTGAAGGACAACACGGTATAAAACCCTGTAACGGTGATGGGCTCACACTGTATCTCGTTGGGTTGAATACACTTAGTGAACCGAGGACATTTGCTTAGCAAGTGTTTACCTACTCCGCTACACCACCAGAACAAAAAGCTTGAAAAGTGTGTTTTTTTTTCTATTCCACTTACCTCAGAATGCTGCAAATGTATGGCCTGAAACCGCTGATCGGAACTGTATGTTGTTAGACCAACTGTGAGAAGGTGGTAGTCTTTCCGTCTTATCCACGATATCTGGAACAAAGAAACAGTATCTCTTATTAATTACTAGCTTTCCGGCCGCGGCATCGCCCGCGTGGACTCCGGTTATATTGCGCTATAAAGGAATATCAATTTAAAATAAAAAGTACCCTATTATTAAAGTACCCTAAAGCGGAACAAACAAACAAACAAACTCACTTTCCCATTTATAATATTAGAATGCATCTCCACAACTTCACAACATTCTCGATACCCCTGCAGCCCTAGCACGCGCGCGTCAAGTAACACACGACACAAAACACGCGCTCTGCCGCCCTAGGACAGCATAACGCGCTGTTATTTAGCTATTATGTCACGATTCATGCGACTTAGCTGATAGCAAAGAACCTCAGCGCGTTGTATGTCCATGTCAGTTTTTTAACCATCCTCTCAATATGGCCAAACCGCCAAATAATTCCCTTTCCAATCTTGGTCACTACAATCTTCTTTCAAACTTATCAACTATTCCAGGTCTCAACGCTTCTCGCGTTGGCTCTTGCTAACCCAGAGTCTAAAAAACCTAGAAGCTAACGCAGAAGCAAGAATCAAGCATGAATCACGGAATGCGATGCTTTACAAACTGGAGCGGACCGAGCCAGGGTCAGTAGGTATACTTCAGGGGCCTGGCAAGCAGTCGTGGGAACTTTCAACGCTTGCATGAGTTTGCTAATCACTGACACACAGCACGAAGAACACAATAAGTCTGTTAACAACTGAAGGCGCGACGAGGACGCAACGCGAAGTCTCCGTAATTTGTTCGTTATTCCCCGGAAATGCGAGAATTGGCAACAAAATAGAGATGGATAAATACAATTTGTATGGAGGCAAGAAAACATGTCAAATCAAATCAAAATGTCTTCATTTCATCGTTATTACTGCTATTAAATATTATAATATAAACAGTAGTATAAAACAGAGCTTGAACAACGTCCCCTGTTCGAATTATTTTGTTTTACTGACCAGAAGAACCGGAAAGAAACTGTGTGCGTTGAAAAGAGGCAAAAGCAGATGGCCCATACGCCGAGGCAGGTAGGATAGGGGTCCAAAGTCTATTTCACCCAGGACCTCGCTAACCCAGTGTACAGATAAACCAATTTCTAGCTAACTCAGTTTCTGGTCGTCAAGTTGTGGAAACGAAATTGTTTCATCATATAGCACAGTGTTTAGTTAACCCACCGCCAAAAAATCCTTTTCATCTGAAATTAATTGCTTCTTATGTAAACCTCTCTTTGAGTTGAAAAAGGCGAGTACATTTTATATCTCATTTTAATATTACCAAAACAAACACGAGGAAAATAACTGTGGCTTATGGAAAAAACCGGCAAGATGCAGATCCGACGAAGCACGAAAGGTTCCGTACCATCTATAAAATTGTCAAAAAACATCATGTTTTCTTTAATTTATTTAATACTTTATTGCACTAAAGGTACAAAGGGTGGATTTAATACTAAAGGATTCTCTACCAGTCGACCGCACAACATGGGAGAATATAGGTGCGGGTCAGTATTATTAAAAAGTACAATACAAAACAATAGGTACAGGGTGTAGTTGGTACGAATCCAACTTAATTTAAATGTTTGTTGTCGGAGAGTCTTTTAATTAAAAAAAATAAAAATAAATACACTTCACGCTTTTAATCCCAAAGCGGGGTAGGCAGAGGCACTTGCTTAATAAGCAAATGCCCACGGTTGACCAAGCGTATTTAACCCAACGTGACAGGGGGTGAGCCCATCGCCGTTATAGGGTTCACACACCTTGTGGTGTGCGGGTTTTATCACGATGTTGTCCTTCACCGTACGAGCGTTGCGTTCGGTACATAGGCTCTGTAAAAAGTCCCATTGGTACACGTCCAGAAGCCAGACTCGAACCCGCGATCTCCCGATCACAAGTCAAGTATGCGACCAACTGGACCTCAGACGCTCATAATTTAATCATCTTTTAATTATACCGGCATTTATTTAGCCCACCCTGCTTTTGGGATTAAAATGTGTGAAGCGTATTTATTCATTTTATTAAACTTTTTTTTTTCATATAGAAAGGGTTTTATTTTAAAAGGGACCGCCGGGGTTCATCTATCATCAGTACTTACAGTATAAAAAATTGCAAATTTTAAAAAACCCCCGATTTTAAATGTTCGTGTCGTGCCCTTTCATTTGATACTCCACTTGAACATATTTGTATAAAGTCGACTTTTTTTCTATTTTCAACCGTCATAACTTTTGAACAAATTATCCAATTTTCATTTCATAAACAGATTCTAAATAAAAGTGTCGTGCTCTTTCATTTACTTGGGCATATTTATTCAAGTTAAATTTTTCATCCACACTTTCAACACCCATAACTTTTGAGTGAGTGAACAGATATCGATCAAACATAGCTAAAGAACACGCGCGATCAAATGAGCTTTTCAAAAAAGTAATAAGTGTATATGGTTCAGTTGGTCGGATACGTGACTTGCAATCGGGAGGTTGCGTGTTCGAGTCCGACCACTGGACGTGTACTAATGGGGCTCTTTTCAGAGCAACGCGACGCTCGTACGGTGAAGGACAATATTACAATGACACCCGCACACCACAAGGTGTGTGAACCCTATAACGGCGATGGGCTCACACCCTGTCACGTTGGGTTGAATACGCTTTGTAAACCGCACTTGCTTAGAATGGCTTTGGGATTAAAAGGCGTGAAGTGTATTTATGTAAATAGTTTGTACTTATCACTATTATATGATACCTTCATAATACTATGTACCAGTTTTGTCTTATAGTTAAATAAAGTAAATAATTAAGAATTACTCATTGTTTTATTCCTAAAACCAACATCTACCAGCTGACAGTGGTAAAACCTAGCATATACTGAATTCGAATGGTAAAAGCTCGAAAAAATCGTCGTAGTTTCAGAAATTCTTACATTTACCAACTCATGTCGGTAAAACCTAAGACTAACACTTAAATCTTAAGATTTACCGAATTTCTAGCTTTTACAGTAACATATATATTTAATATATATAAAATTCAAACTGTCATGTTACATGACGCACAGCCTCGTCGGATGGACAGTGGGTCGGAGAGCAAAGCCGTTACCCGTACCCAAGGGGTAAAACCGTCAACCTTTTACCCCCTTTAAACGCGAACCCTAACAAAAAATAAGATAAAATGATACCCATATGTTTAAATATAAAATTTCCGACACACATCTGCGAAGTCTACCCTCATTAAAAAGGTCTTCATATAAATAGGTATGTATGGCCCCTCTGACATTTATGTGCTCTTAATTTCAGAAACACCTGTGGTCCAATTGTCGGGGAGGTGAATATGCAACCTGAAGGTTGTGGGTTCGAGTAATTTTTAATAAAAAAAAAATAAAAATAAAATAAATACACTTCACGCCTTTAATCCCAAAGAGGGGTAGACAGAGGCACTTGCTAAAGCACATACCCACGGTTCACCGAGCGTATTTAACCCAACGTGACAGGGGGTGAGCCCATCGCCGTTATAGGGTTCACACACCTTGTGGTGTGCGTTTCATCACGATGTTGTCCTTCACCGTACGAGCGTTGCGTTGCGTACATAGGCTCTGAAAAAGAGTCCCATTGGTACACGTCCAGTAGCCGGACTCGAA
>SJJU01072234.1:0-37840 GCA_012932125.1 Conopomorpha cramerella
CGGAGCAGAGGCAAACATGCTGACCACTACACCAACGGGCCTGTCAATTTCAGTTTGTAATGCAAAAGAAGTCGCGAGGCATCCAGTAGTTATTCACCATCATCATCATCAGCCCATTCTTGTCCACTGCTGGACATAGGCCTCTCGAATTGCACGCCACTGTGATCTGTTTTCGGCTTCTCGCATCCAGCTTCTGCCAGCCATCTTGCGTATATCATCAGTCCACCTTGCCTGAGGGCGTCCTACACTCCGTTTGCCGAGACGCGGTCACCACTCGAGAACTCGTTTGCCCCAACGGTCATCGTTCCATCCATCCAATAGTTATTAATTAAACAATAAAATGGTTCCTCTGAAATTCTCGTTACATTATGTCAGACACAGTACGTCGTAATGAGCCCGCGGGAAAATGTGCGAAAGGAACAAAATTAGTCAAATAGATGTTTTATCATTTTTTCCATTCCAGCGTGACGGGGGCGCGCCAGTGGTACACAACCGAATGCTGTGGGGAGTGGTCTCTTCCTGGAAGCCCGACGAGTGCAACTTGTCCAGGGTTACGCCGACGTTGGTCACCATGATATCCAAGCCGGCTGTCTACAACTGGATACGCTCAACGATGGTTGGCGAGACCTGGTCTCCGGAAGAGAGGAAAACGACTACCGTGGATTCAGAATTCGATTATGATGAAAATGAAGTTTAGGGTTTTAATAAAATTTTAAAAAAAATTATAGAATGTGAAACATTCGAGCTCTTATTACACTTTATTGGTTTTAAAACACTATAAATACCTTTAAAAACTATGTTAACCAACATCCACAGTACTGGACTGTGAATGTTGGTTAACATAATTTCAACATAGTTAGCTAACGTAGTTAGTAAAAAATAAAAAATAATAAATAATATGGTGAAAAAAAATTAATAGCACGTTAAGTTACACGTGGTCCGTGACTTACGAACGTAATTAAATAAATAGGTACCTAATGAACAAGTGTGCTCCATCGCAGACCACAGCTGCTTAACATCAGGCAGGATGGTGGCCAAACGCTTGTACAATGTGTTTAAAAAAAATGGCGTCTTGATATTTCTAGTTAACTGATGGAAGACGAGAGCATGCTCTCACTTACGTAGGAACCAACTCATTTTATGGGACTCCCTATCTAGCACGCTAGTACCATATAGATCGTTCGCTCGTACACAAGGTTATGTGTGACCCGGAATTTTTGCACACGAGTGTAGTTCCTAAACGGTTGATGATTTTCCTTAATTAAACTGTATCCTATACGGAAACCGTTTCGCTGACTTTATCTACGTAAATAGCTAAGTAGTTTGCTTTTTTGGGCCACTACTTCTGGACGTTAAATGAAAAGGCTGAAGATCATTAGGTTTGGAACGTGACTTGGGTTTTCGGGGGCAAATGGTTAATTATCTACAGGATTCTCTAACTCCTTGAATGTAATGAATTATTTATAAGTACTTATGGTGTGTAGGGTGACATTTGACATCTGGTTACTTTTTACACAATTTCACGCCGTTCAATCCGAAGATGGTTAGACAGGCACTGGCTAAGATATAGGTTTTACACACATTAGAGTATGTGGGCTTCATCGTGTAAATGAGCTTTGCGGATCGCACATATAATCTGAATAATTTATATAAAGAAAAAATATGAAAAACTAGTAGGTACCTACCGCAACTAGTCGCCCCTACTGTTATTTAAAGTTCTCCTTGATTCTTCGATCTTTAAACTGTGTTAATTAAAAAAACATAAACGACGAAATGTAACCTCGTTTTCTGAAGTCGTTTAAAACGACGTTTTTGTATGTCTTCCTTTTTCAAATATTTCTTAGTCTCAAAAAAAAAACATCTGCATACCTAAAGGGATAAAAGCCAAGTGCAAAATCTCCTCGGAGAATCCTTCATTTCAGGATACTCTCCTTAAGTGGGATAAAGAAGTTTTACGTTCCAAGAACCTTGAGCTTGGCGGCTTCCTTGACATAGATTGGTTCCTCTCGAGTCTTCAGCAAAATCTCAGTACAGTCTGTTAGTATTAAGGTGGCTTAGGGAGTACATTAGGGCCGCTACTACGAAAAAAATCGATGTAAAGGGCTGAGGTAAATATCTCAGAGACCCAGCTGATTGATTGCAAATACTTGTGTGTACCTAATGTTGGAATTAATTATAAGCACAGTAAGATATAGACTTGGTGAACCGTGGGCATTTGCTTATTAAGCAAGTGCCTCTGCCTACCCCGCTTTGGGATTAAAAGGCGTGAAGTGTATTTATTTTTAATTTATTTTTATAAGATATAGAATATAGCATTATAAGCAGATAAATATATAGATGTAGGTATCTATGATTTAATGATTATTATTTAAACTTACATTTATTTTTATTCAGAAATACAATTAGCAGATAAAACTCAAATATCATTATTTCATCAGTGCTATTACCTAGGTATACAGGTATAAGACAAAGCTTGATGAAAGTCCCCGGTTCGAATGAATATCTTTTACAGGCCAGAAAATCAAAGTACTTAATATAAAAAAATGACGGGCCCGTTGGTGTAGTGTTCAGCATGTCTGCCTCTACTCCATAGGGCCGTGGGTTCGATTCCCACCGCTGGCAGGTATTTAGGTGATGAACTTTTAAGTACTTGTTAGATGTGTCTGGGTGTTTTATTTATATAAGTATGTATTTAAAAAAAAAAAAAAGTATTTAAGTATATATATCTCGTTGTCTGATTTCCATAACATAAGTGCTTTAGCTACTTAACATGGGATGAAGGCAATGTGTGTGTTGTTGTTAAATATTTATTATTATTAATTATATATAGTTTTTCTATATGTTTTTTGCTGTCCTTTTTATTTTTTAACGACTGCTTGATGGCCGGATGCATCCCTGACTGGTGACCAGATTAAGGGCACTAAATGATACAGCACTAATTAACATAATAAATGTGAAACGTTAACAATTCCTTATTAGCTTTGCATGTAGTTAAAATACATATGTTTGTAGGCGCCTGATAACCCTAATTAGACGCATTGTATCCGTATTATTTTTTATTAAAAAATACTGCCAACAAGTTTTAGAACTATAACTACAAAATTTACGATTAAGATATATATTTATATATACATATATATCGAGCGTCTGTAGTCCAGTTGGTCGGATACTTGACTTGTAACCGGGAGGTCGCTGGTTCGAGTCCGGCAACTGGACGTGAACCAATGGGACTCTTTTTCAGAGCCTATGTACGTAACGCAATGCTCGTACGGTGAAGGACAACATCGTGATGAAACCGGCACACCACAAGATGTGTGAACCCTCTAACGGCGATGGACTCACCCCCTGTCACGTTGGTTTAAATACGCTTGGTGAACCGTGGGCATTTGCTTAGTAAGCAAGTGCCTCTGCCTACCCCGCTTTGGGATTAAAAGGCGTGAAGTGTGTACGATTAAGATGACGATTTTCTTCTATTGACTTCTACCTCCCTTTTTACTCTCTTAGAGGATGAATTTTGAAAAGGATAGTATTTAAACGTGCATCAAAAAAGTCTAACCTAACTAAAATACTGAATTAGCGACAGAATTACTGATTTGGTCTTCTAATTGCCATTCTGATGATAACTTTGGCTTTTTAGGTGTGCAAGTTAGTAATTTTGATGTACAGTTTATTATTTTCCTTTTGAAAATATCTTTCTTATCTCACGTAAACATCATAAAATGAAACTTTGAACCGATGTGCAAAATTTCAGCTTTCTAGGGTCAAGGGTTCGGGCTGGGCGTTGATGAGTGAGTGATAAATGAATCAGTCAGGACTTTGAGTTTTATATATATCTTTATCTTTAAACGAGCAATTTATTTATCTTTATATTTAAACGAGCAATTCTTGTACATATATAATTGGAATCTCGGAAACGGCTGCACCGATTTTCATGAAATTTGGTATGTAGAGGGATTTGGGGGCGATAAATCGATCTAGCTAGGTTTAATTTTTAGAAAACAACTTTCCAACCGTGTTTTCGGGCACGAAAAATTGCTCAAATTGTTAATACGACTCTTACTGACATCTATTGCCGAGTAGTAATACTATGCTATACGTAGGATGGTGCGGGGACGTTTTGGTTTTGAAGTAACTAGAGATGGGGTTATGAAAAAATCGAAGGAAAATAATCGATTTTTTACTTCGAGCGAAGCTCGGTCGTCCAGGTACTATTTAATTTATTGGTTTACAACACAAATTGTACTTGGATATTTGCGAAAATTTGTAAGGAAACACCCGTCACGTTTCTAAGTAATTTAATACGAAATAATATTCTACACTGTCATTTGTCACTTGTCGTTTTTGTCGATTTGTCAAGGGAAATAATAATGTCGCGGACATATTGTCAAGTTGGTGAAATAGGGGTCGGGCGCCGTACCACGAGGTCTTAGGCAGACATTAGACGATACGTTTTGGTCTCAGTTTTACCACAGTCATGATTGTGATTGACGGATTTCCTATCGTCTAATATAGTGAATGATGATTGAATTAGTATTCGTAGTCATTCCATAAATCATGACTGATGGAATTGAATGACGCTCGCATGAGCGTCTAACGTCTGAATGGTGTTATACATAGTACTGTGTGACAAGGATAGCGCTAGATGAGTGGTATAACACTGTCACTGTTGCACAGTAAACAATATCAGCCGTATGATTAAAAAGTTACCAAAGCTCCTAGGGTACTACTGTAAGATTAGTGCAATTCTCGTATTTTCGTCGATACTAAAAAAGTCTCCGAAGGGTTACGTATTAGAAGACCGAAAGTTCATAGTCCCGAATTTCATAATACCGACGCTTAAAACATCGAAAATCAAAATACCGAATGTTTGAAATGCCGATATCCGAAATACCGAAGTTTACAACACCGATGTTCATTTGACCGAATGGTTACAATGTCGAATGGTTAAAATCATTGACGACAGACATTGATGAGTACCAAATCTTTAATAAATTTTCTCTGTCAAGCAAATTATTTCGTAATGGACGGCACGTTCAAAATTGAGCCAATGATTTACCAATTGTATACAATCCATGTACGGGAGCATGACAGCGATAAGACTTTCCCGTTATTGTTTGCCCTATGTACCCACAAGGACAAATCTTCTTATGATATGATGCTCGATTTATTATTAGAATACTGTGCAGAACATGAGTTGATACTTAATCCGTCGTTTATAATACTGGACTTTGAAAGGGCTGCAATGACGAGTTTACGTCAACATTTTGAAAATTTGAGACTCCATGGGTGTTTTTTCCATTTAAGACAGATTATATACCGCAAAGTTCAAAGAGAAGGTTTATCTTCAAAATATAATAACGATACACAGTTTAATCATGAAATAAAATGTCTATCGGCATTATGTTTCATTAACCCTCACAATGTTGTTATGTATTTTAACGATCTCATCGAAACAATGTCGGAAGATGGCCGGAAAATAGGTGATTGGTTCAATAAGCATTACGTAAACGGCAGTAATAACCAGCAGCCTATGTACAGTCCGACCTTTTGGACTCTCATCATACACCCTTCTATTCCACGGACACAAAATAGTGCAGAGTCATTCCACCACCACATAAACGAAATCTGCTCTAAGAGACATGTCGGTTTTTACCGATTAGTGGCAGAGTTAATAAAAGAAACAAAAGTCAATGATAGTCTTATTCTTAAACTTCGAAATGGGGAAACTCCTGCTAAGAAACGAAAAGATAAGAACGCAGTAAAGATGCAGCGCATTGAAAATATTTTAAAAAATATACCAGACTACACACATGTGGAGTTGTTGAAGGCAATCGCGAGTAATCTTTAAACTTACGTATGTATAATTGTGTATTTTCCCTTTTTTTAACTATCCTTTTTTTTGTCATTCACTACCTAGTGGCTGTAGGTACATTCCTTTTCATTGACACTTTTTTATTGGTTGATTACCTAAAAGAATAATAGGTACATAATTTCTCCATTTTCTTATGTTACTAAGTACAATAAAGTTTTTCTTAATTTCTAATATGTCTTTCATTTTTCTTCGGGATTTGAGCGTCGGGGTGTACTCCTAAATAGACCTCTGTGCCCCGCAGTGGGCGTCTCGTAGTCTTAGAAATTTTTCAACATTTGGTATTTCTAACTTCGGTATTTTAAGCTTCGGGATTTCAAATTTCGGGATTTCAACCTTCGAGTTTTTAAGCTTTCGGTCAAACGTACTTTCGGGATTTTGAACATTCGGTAAAATAAACATTCGGTGTTTTGAAATTCGGCCTTCCGTTCTTCGGTACTATGAAATTCGGACTATGAACTTTCGGTCTTCTAATACGTAACCCTCCGAAGTCATCGCCATAGCTCATCGTTTTAGCAAGCTGAAGTGGCAGTGGGCCGGCCATATTAGCCGTAGAACCGATGACCGTTGGGGAAAACGAGTTCTCGAGTGGAGACCGCATCTCGGCAAACGGAGTGTAGGACGCCCTTAGGCAAGGTGGACTGATGATATACGCAAGATGGCTGGCAGAAGCTGGATGCGAGACGCCGAAAACAGATCACAGTGGCGTGCAATTGGAGAGGCCTATGGTCCAGCAGTGGACAAGTATGGCCTGATGATGATGATGAAAAAAGTCTCAACATAGTCCAAACTCTCTTGTTACTATCGTTCTCATGTTACTATCGAATTTCAATAGTACGTCAAACGGCTCGGAATCGTCAAAGCGTATTCTCTTAAACAATCAAACTAAAATTACTCTTCTCAAACAAACGGTATTCTGGTAATTTTTGAACTCGACTAAACTCGAGCGTAAGCTAAACCAAAACGTAATCGTGATCAAAAACCAATTCTCGTATTGCACTACAGCTCTGGGAACGCTGTGTGTATCCACATCATTCCCAGCACATTCTGAATCAGAGCCCTTTTTCATTTGCCACGTCCAACTCGTATCTTATCTCATAAGAACTCGTATTATATTTTTTATTATATTTATATTTATTATATTTATACCTATTTGTTATTTTTTATTTTTTTATTGTGCTGCTCCTTCTCTTCTAGTGTAACTTTTGTATGTGACAAATATGAATAAATACACCTCTACAAAGGTTCTTCGAATTTTATAGACATTTAAAGAGAGAAAGAAATTCATTTATTCTCGCAACATAGACAGTTTGAGCATACAAACAGTTGGTTTAGCATAATAACTACGTAACATAACATTTCAAGTATATCTAGTAAGCACATAACATTAAAATGATTGTAATAAGTACATTTTTAATTAGTTAGGTAACAAATAGTTTAAAATAATAATTTATGAGAAGTTAGGTACAGTAAAAATATGACATACATACATACACTTCACGCCTGTCTCCCAGAGGGGTAGGTAGAGACTACAGATCTCCATTTGTCACGGTCCTGACATACCCCTTTCGCTTCATCTACATTCATTCATATTTTCATACATGACCTCCGATAGTATGAAACCGAATTAACTTTTACAGGATTTTATTAACCAACTTAAAAAAAAGAAGGAGGTTCTCAATGAGGTAGAAAACTCAGGAATTAATAGCGCTATTCCTTGGTATATCTATCTTCTATTATATACAAATCAAAGCCACTTTTCGTGGCTGTCATAACTCCGGAACGGGTCGACCGATTTCGCTGATTCTTTCTTTGTTGTGCTTATTAATGACAGCAAAAGGTTCTTATCAAAAAAAAAATGACATCCACTGTTGGGCACAGCCCACCCTAGATATTCATATTAATAGTTAAGACAGGACAACGTCTGTCGAGTCCACTAGTATTTTTATGTTTTCAAAACTTTTGACAAAACTATAGAGACTTGGGAAAACTACAGTTAAATACTGTTTTAAGTCGGTTCTTTTTTCTTTAATTATATAAAAAAATAAAATAAATACACTTCACGCGTTTTAATCCCAAAGCGGGGTAGGCAGAAGCACTTGCTCAAGCAAATGCCCACAGTTCACCAAGCGTATTTAACCCAACGTGACAGGGGATGAGCTCATCGCCGTTGTAGGGTTCACACACCTTGTAGTGTGCGGGTTTCATCATGATGTTGTCCTTCACCGTAAGAGCGTTGCGTTGCGTACATAGGCTCTGAAAAATAGTCCCATTGGTACACGTCCAGTAGTTGGACTCGAACCCGCGACCTCCCGATCACAAGTCAAGTATACGACCAACTGGACTAATTTAGTGGACTATTAACAGGATTTTAGCTTACCTTGCAAAAGACGGTAAAATATAATTTTTTTATTACTAAGTGTGACTAAGCGTTTCACACATTGGAAGAAATACATCTATTAAGATTCTTTATACTTTCTAGAATAGAGGAAAATTCCCTTTTTCCAAAGTTTATCATTTTCCAAAACGAATATAGCACATCATATACTATTTTGAGGTCATATAACCGTGTGTGAAAATGTCCCGGTATATTTTATTGCAACGTTCAACTGAAAATATTTCTTATGTAACGTTAGCACAAGGTTTATTTTCCCAAGCGTACGATTTAAACCAATAACAGGCAACCGTTGTTCCGGGCATTTTGTTTGGCTATCGTCTAAATAAATTGCAGTGGAGACAACAAAGTTCAGTGTGGGTCGTACGTCTGCGGAACTTAGCGGGTTGAAATTCTGGAATAAAAAAAATATACTTACATTTAAAATTCCGTGTGTTGAAAGTTTTTTTTTACTTAATGTCACAATGGGGAATTTTCTGTGACGTTTTTCTGACAGGTTTCCGGTGGAAAACTGTCACTACTGTCGTACTTTCCAAACAAATTTTGACAGTAATGACAGTTCTCCGAAAAAACGTCAAAGAAAATTCCCCATTGATATTTTGATCTTGTTAAAAACGGGACCTTTTCTTTAAAGTTTTTCTGACGTAGTAAATACTCTAGTCACTGACGAAAAGGTCCTTCAAAAAGGTCACACTCCAGCTTAGTACCTCGCCAAACCGTGCAGTCGTTTATCGGCGTGCATTCACAGATTTACGATTTAATCAACGTAAAAGTACTTTGCATGTACACACTTCAACCCTAACTATACAGAGTGTAAAATGAAACCGAGCAATGGTCTTAAAAACGTTGCTGTGCTCTACAATATGAACAACTTTTACTATTTATTTATTTAGAACAAAGGAACGGCGATGGGCTCACCCCCTGTCACGTTGGGTTAAATACGCTTGATGAACCGTGGGTACTTGCTTATTAAGCAAGTGCCTCTGCCTACCCCTCTTTGGGATTATAGGCGTGAAGTGAAGTGTAAGTGTTAGAACAAGGCACAACAACAAAATAAGCACATAACATTTGTATCGGTTTTGATTAGTTTAGATATTTCTAGCGCTTACATCAATTACAGTTGTGCGCAGCATTTTTGTTACTATGGCGACAATGTGAGGGAAATTAAAAAAAATATGTAATACGAATGACGTTTAGAGTAAAACGAGACAACGACATGAAAAACTTGCAGGAGTGAAAGAGAGAGACAACATTGTCTGTCCCTTACTGCGTATCAGGGTAAATCTTGATCCACACTGTCAAATTAGTAGTAAAGGTGCTGGTTTGGATCCAGAAGTATTGTATTGTATATATATTTATTTACTAACTTAAGAATTAACACACCAAAATTATAAAAGAAATACAATTAATACAACAAGCAAAAATATATAAGATGACACAAGAATAAACAAGAACAGAAAAAATATGAGTGTATCTACTAGCAGTGGTTATCACTGATCGCTCAGCGCCTCAGCATAATGCCATAGTTACCTGCAGCGCTGGTGTTCCGCCGAAACCCCAAAGAGAGAGAAGTACATCATTTTAAATACATTTTTATGGGAAAGAGACATAATTAACGTGATACATATAGGCTTGCAAGTTTAGTTGTGTTGTTCTGAGGTCTGGATCATGACCCTGAGGTCAGACAGTACCTATATTTTTTAAAGAGCCAGTCAGCTTGTGACCACGGCACATGTAACTGTGTCGAAACGTCGAGCAAATAGCGAAGGTAAGCGTTCGTTTACATCTATATATATAAAACAAAGACGGGTTTGTTACAACACTTATAACTCAAGAACGATTCAACAGAAAATTGGTGGCGACGTAGCTTATAACCAGGAGTATTCTCCTACATAGGGTGCTTTTTATCCCGTTCCTGTGGGACTTAGTGCAGTATAGAGGTTGCTATAGTTTGTATGACATACTGACACTACGCGAAAGAAATCGCGGGGCGTCCTCTATAGTTTTTACTAAATAATTTTCTAACCGGCCAGTACATACATGGCTAAAATAAATGCGATACAATTATTTATGAATCGATTTCATCCATCGATTTTATAAAGTAAAAATGAATCTAAACAGCGTTTAAAAAATTACTTATTAAACACGACTTATTCCTATTTTATGATGATGATTTGAATAAATCCGGCTATGACATGGGACTAGGGTTTAACCCTTAATAAGACAAGGTTAGGTGTGTTTCTGATCGATTTTAGTCTATAGACGTTTGTTATTCTTAGTACCAACTCCATCACATAATCCCGGGTGATGTTTCTCACACATTCCAGCTTTTAAGTACAATTTGAAATTATTGTTTAATGTCTAAATAGTTATGTGTGTGTTTTGTACTGTTACATACCTTATGTGATTATTCTCTGAAATCTTCAGATAATTCCAGTGAAGACATTCAATAAGGTTCCAAGTATGAGTTGGTCAAGTGGCTATATACTAGCCTTTGTTTGATTAAGGTTTAAACAAGCCACAGGAAGTTACACCCTTGAACAGTTTTATGTTCCCAAACAGCATTAGATTTCTAAGCTGCGTTGAACATGTCCCCGCTACCTGCTAGGGTGCCAGTCGAAAGCCACAACCGCCGGATCGTTCTCGCCTCTTCGGAACGCGTGGCCAATCCACTCCACAAACAGCAAATATAGCTAATCAATATAGTCGCGCGACAGGTACCCTCAAAGTGCATACTTTCTGATTTGCATAAACTGTTTTAACTCTTTCCCGGGCAGTGAACGCCTATAGGTGTCATAACAATAAAACATCTGTGGCAGCTTTGGCTTATGCGACCGCGAATCTTAACCTATGCGCGAACGCGCTCTTAAAAAATATGTTTTTTTCCAACGGATCACTTCCGCCGATTTCTTGATTCCTGTTACGGTGCGCTCGCATGCAAAAATAACTATTTTTCTGTATTGATAGTTTTTAAGTAAAGTTAAATATAAAGTGCATAAACGTGGTGACAGACTATTTGTTATTTTTCATTGGGCGATAATCCACGACATCTACACATCTATTGTGTCTATTTTACTGTCCGCCAATGTGTTAAGTGTTTTTACACCTACAAGTTACAACTTTGAACAGTTTTATGTTCCCAAACAGCATTAGATTTCTGAGCTGCGTTCAACATGACCAGGAGCATGGAATTCATGCGCCATTCATAATTGAATTCGATGTTAGTCAACTGTAAACTGGCGGGCCTTACTTGTGACGTCGCCGCACTACTGTATTATAATATTATTTATTTATTCATTTATTCACATTTGACACGTACACTTACATACATACAATTACAAAATAAAGAAAATTGACAATAAGAAAAAAACAAACACAGAAATTAATAAGTAAAAATTGTCCGGTTTGACGTGGCAAATGCAAAAAGGCTCTGATTCAGCGTGTGCTGGGAGTGACGTGGATTAACACAACACTCTCAGCGCTGATCTTCCATCAGTACCCGAGACTACGTATTTTTTTTCAACTTTCATACATACTAACACTTCACGCCTGTCTCCCAGAGGGGTAGGCAGAGACTACAGATCTCCATTTGTCACGGTCCTGAATACCCCTTTCGCTTCATCTACATTCATACATCTTTTCATACATGACCTCCGGTTTCGAGTACTTTTTCACGCCACCTTCGGCCAGGACATCACCAATCTGGTCTGTATATGTCCTTCTGGGGCGACCTCTACTCACTCGGTCCATTACATCACCCATATAAATCTCTTTCGTCAATCAACTTTCATCCATTCTCTCCATATGCCCAAACCACCGAAGCATGCCCTTTTCAATCTTGGTCACTACGTCTTCCTTCAAACCTGTATTTTTCGTGACGTTTATTTTTTACTAGTTATCTCGGCAAACATTTGTTTTGCCATAAGAAACATTTTAAACTTTCCCTAGACTCCCATGTGTAATTCAAGACCAAATGAGCCAAATCGGTCCAGTCGTTCTCGAGTTTTAGCGAGACTAACGAACATCAATTCATTTTTATAGATAGCTGGTTGACGTATATTCACTTAGACCAGTTTAAGCGTAATAAGCCCGCTTTAAGCGTCTGTGGTCCAGTTGGTAGGATACTTGACTTTTAACCGGGAGGTTAAAGTTTTAGTCCGGCTACTGGATGTGTACCAATGGGACTCTTTTTCAGAGCCTATACGTATGCCATTTTAAAAGGAATACAGGTACGTACCTGATACCTGTATTCCTTTTAAAATGATAACTCTGTATGTAATATTTATTTTAATAGTCATTTATTATTATTATTATTATTAAAAATTACTAAAATAACTCTCTGTTTCATAAACTGGAACAATGTTTTTTACAGGCATTGAACAAACTTTTGATCACCATCCTGCCTGATGTTAAGCAGCGATGTTGTCTACGATGGTGCACACTTGTTCATTACACTTGTGACTTGAAAACCTCCAGACTATACTGGGCTGGAAAAACAGACCCCGACAAGTCTTTCCACATCCTGGCACTAAGAAAGTAGATGCAAAGCGTTTGATTTTCGTAAATGATAACTACCTACTAATGCAAAGACCAGAGTCCCACACATCAAAAGTGTCTAGGGATTAAGTACATTTTAGAAGATTGCAATCAAGAATATATTTCACAAAAACTGAATTAATTCATAATATATTCAAAATGTAGTGATAAGTTATTGATACAGGCATGGGGAATTAGGTAGGAGACCAATCCAGAAGATTACATTTGATTTACCTAAATAAATTAGATTTTTATTAGAGCTAATAATGTTCTTGATCCCCAGACACATTTGATGTGTGTATTTAACAATATTGTTTTAACTATGTGACAAGAAGTTTCTTCTCAGCCAAAGTCAAGGTCAAAGTCAAAGTCAAAGTTTCTTTATTTCATCTTTATAAGTGTTATAACATACAGATATACAGTAGAATAACACAAAGCTTGATGAACGTCATTTATGACTTTAATACAAAAGTAATCGTCCCCGGTTCGAATTAATTTCTTTTACTGGCCAGAAGAACCGGGAAGAAACTGGCATCACTTCAAATCGCCAAGGCTTACTGCTAAGTATACTTAACATAAATATGACTTAATAGTAATTTAACAAATGCTTGATGGCCGGATACATGCCTGACTGGTGAACAGCTTCTCAATATTAAGTAAATAAATTCCACCACGCCACAGTACGGCTCCGGCTGTTGGGTAAACAGTTTATTTTACGTTAGCCGGCGAGAAAGTTATCCTGTTAGTTTATATACAGGGTTTGAGGGGTAACAACGTTTGCTGGTACCCCGTGGCAGGGTCGCAGAAGTATGTACACAGATTAACGGTACCCGGAGAAGTATGATAATGTACCATTTAATAAATAATACATACATACATACTGAGCGTCTGTAGTCCAGTTGGTCCGATATTGACTCGTAACCGGGAGGTCGCGGGTTCGAGTCCGGCTACTGGACGTGTACCAATGGGACTCTTTTTCAGAGCCTATGTACGCAACGCAACGCTCGTACGGTGAAGGACAACATCGTGATGAAACCCGCACACCACAAGGTGTGTGAGGGGCTCCTCCAATGAATTTCCGTCATTCGGGTGGAAATGCTAATAATCGTCACGTTTGGCAAGCGGGTTGGCGATCGCAGTGGTGTTGTGGTTTAACTCACAGAGAGCGCTGCTGCCCGTCCTCTGGAGTTCCCTCGGTCGCCTCTTACGAACCCCACAATGAGAAAAGTTGGGCTGGAGTGGTGACACGTGTATTCTAGTCGCCGTCACCACACGCCTCATTTACAACAGCAAATATACTTAGGTCCTAGCATACCCGGAGGGTTCATAGGGCCTTGCAGATATCTCTCCATGTCCCTCTATCCAGCGCTGCCGTCTTTGCGACACTCCAGTCAATGCCCACCGCCCTGAGCTCGGAGTCCACGGAGCGCCGCCACGTGCGCGTTGGTCTTCCTCGTCTCCGCTTCCTGCTAGGGTGCCAGTCGAAAGCCACAACCGCCGGATCGTTCTCGCCTCTTCGGAGCGCGTGGTCAATCCAATCCACAAACAGCAAATATAGCTATAATTAGTATAGTCGCGCGACAGGTACCCACAAAGTGCATACTTGCTGCTTTGCATAAACTGTTTTAACTCTTTCCCGGGCAGTAAACGCCTATAGTCGTCATAACAATAAAACATATATTGTGTCTATTTTACTGTCCGCCAATATGTTAAGTGTTTTTAGGGTTACTGAACAAAGACACAGTACTCTGTGACTAAAGCACCGTGAACCTAACCCAGTAAATGTTCATTTTGTTAACCTTGTTACATGAAGAGCCACAGCGGTGCCGCAAAAGTGCAGGAAATTCGGTGTAAACATATCCTACTAATCCTAATCGTAGGCCTATACAGAGTGTAAAAGGACCCCGAGCAATGATCTTAGAAACGTTGTTTGATTCCTCAAAATGAATCACTTTTACTATGGTTACAAAATGCGGTGAATTGAAAAAAAATATACGATTTTCTGCCTCGAGAGATGACATTTTGTTTGGAGTTTTCAATGGTAAATTACTTTATTGCACACTGTACATTACAAAATAAAACTAACAATGGTAAGATTGCAAATGGCGGCCTTATCGCTCAGAGCGATAACTTCTTTTCGTAAACAAAGTTTTTTTTTATAAATGTTTGTGTGACCATATATTTTATTGTAAATGTAAAGAAATTTAAAATGTCTTAGTCACAAAAACAATTATACTGTTAGAATTGCTAGATTGTTAGTATGGAGTCCCATTTTGTGATGTTGAAGGTGAAACAAGAATAAAAGACTAGCACAGCAGTACAGGTAAGTTTATGCCTAATGCGCGTCGCAGAAGATACGCAATGATAGAAAAAATACACTTCACGCCGTTTAATCCCAAAGCGAGGTAGGCAGAGGCACTTGCCAAATGCCTTAACCAAGTGTATTTAACGCAACGTGACAAGGAGAGTCCATCAACCAACGTTACAGGGTTCACACAACTTATTGTGTGCGGGTTTCATCACGATGTTGTCCTTCACCATACGAGCGTTGCGTTGCATACATTGGCTGTGAAAAAAGACTTGAACCCGCGACTTCTCGATTGCATGTCAAGCATCCTACAAACTGGAGACCACAGACGCTTTATAAAAAAATATGTTATATTTCATTTCTTGGAGTACCTCGCTACAATACAGACGATATTTACTACTAGATCGCACTTTACTTAGAAATTGCATTAAAATGATATACAAATGAGTGAAGAGCTTTCTCATAATGTGAAGTGCAAGGTGTTGTAGTTTCAACAATGTTGTGTAGAACCAGACCGGTTGGTGCACTGCTTTATTAAAATCGTTACTTTTAATACACTGCGCGGTTTATGCTGTATCTATATAGAGCGGATAATATCGTCATCTTACTCAATTCTGTATTGCATTTCACAATTTTAAAATGAAACATTTGTGTCACAAACGAATGTGAAAAATGGTTTCACTTTTGTCGTGGTTTCGTAAAACCACACAACTTTTTTTTCTTATTCTAAAATCTTCATACCTTTTAATCCCAAAGCGGGATAGGCCGAGGGACTTGCTAAGCAAATGTCCACGGTTCACCATACGTATTTACCCCAGCGGCTAAGGTCGTAAGCTTATCGCCGTTACAAGGTTCAGACACATTGTAGTGTGTGGATTTCATCGCAATGTTGTCCTTCACCGTATGAGGCTCCGAAAAAGAGTCCCACCGGTACATGTCCAGTAGCCGGACTCATACCTGCGACCTTCCGATTGCAAGTCAAGCATCCGACCAACTGGACCACAGACGCTCCACCAACTGGACCATAGACCTTGATAAAATATTTCAAATCAGTCAGCTCTTGACCACGGCACATGTAACTGTGTCGAAACGTCGGGCAAACAACGAAGGTAAGCTGAATGAACCCTTTGGTTAATTTTCGCGCTATAATACCCGTTTTAAACTTTTAATAACATTACCTTTACTAAATTCTAGTGTGTACATCTTATATATAAAAATGAATTGCTGTTCGTTAGTCTCGCTAAAACTCGAGAACCACTGAACCGATTTGGCTAATTTAAGTCTTGAATTATTCGTAGAAGTCCAGGGAAGGTTTATAATGTGTATTTCTTCCAATACACGGGGTGCAAAGGCGACTTCCCATGGCAAAACAAATGTTTGCCGGGGACAGCTAGTCAATAATAGATACGCACAACATTTTTACGTAACACTAGTTGTAACTTTCTTAGGTAATGAATTACTAGATAATTATAAAGCACTTTACGTATATTACTATTAATGAGAGTGACAGCGGGTGATAAGGTTAACGGTGCCCTTCGCAGTGTTATGGAGAGCCAATTCATCTCGAAAAAGAACTTTTAATTTTAATATCATTGCATATGTATTGTTATTTTACAATAAAACACAGTATAAAAATCAATAGATAATCCTATACGAGATAATTTTAAGGCAACTCCGACAATAATAATGACGTAGGCTTTCTCAAATCGCCCCTTACATAGAAGGAAAATAAACAGGACTGATGCCTGTACACCGGATGGTGTGTGAAACTGTGCCGGAAATGGGCTCACTTCCTATGTCCGGCTCGAGCAGTTAAATATATACTTAGAATTCCCGACTCTTTCGTTGTAAACAAAAGGAAGACTACAGTGTCGGGACTTAATGGTCGTAGACACGCAGAAATATTGGGAATCTTTTAAGAGAAATTCTGGAAAGGAAACGTGTAGCTACGATTAAGGAGAATTGTATATTATTATCAATACATAGTTGAATATGTCTGGGTGTTTTATTTATATAAGTACTACTGGACTCGACAGACGTTATCCTGTCTTAACTATTAATATGAATATAAATTTTGTATAGCCTCCAGGGTGGCTTGTACCCAGCAGTGGATGTCACGAAATATAAACTATCCTATCTCTCAAATTGGACAAAATTACATATAAATGCCAACTTTTGTAAATATCGGTAGCATTGGTGAAGAGTTCATTGGGAACAAACATCATGACACTGGATTTTTATATATTAAGATGTATTTAATAGAAAAAAATGAATTTAAGTATATTTCGTTGTCTGAATTTCATAACACAACTGCCTTAGCTACTTAACATGGGATGAAGGCAATGTGTGTGTTGTAGTGAAATATTAATTAAAACAAAGTCGCCTCCCCGCTGTCTATCCCTATACAGAGTGTAAAAAGACCCCGAGCAATGGTCTTAGAAACGTTGTTGGGCTCGTCAATATGAACAACTTTTACTATGAAGACAATAATGCGGGGAAATGAAAAAATAAAAATTCCTATTGCATGACAAATGGAGACCTGTAGTCTCTGCGTAACCCTCTGAGAGACAGGCGTGAAGTGAATGTATTGACATGCGAAGCCTAGACAGATAGTGATATTGAAAAGATTCGATTTATTGCAGAATCGATTTATGACTGATATTTTGTTACCATCAATTATAGTCGTCACAAATGTTTTATGAGCAACAGACAATGCATTCAAGGTTTCAACAAGATGAAACCTGAAAAAACATGAAACGTTGTCACTTCGGATCATGAACAAAAAAATCACATATGAATTGATGCCAACGAGCAAAGAAGCAAGAGGACGTCCAATGCTAAGATACAAATGCCATCGCCATACATTTGGTTGTCAGTCACATCCATTCTAAAAATTGTTCATGGATTTATCAATGTGTCAGAATTTGCTTCTTAGCCGACGCAGACTTTAATAATGTCTATATGGGCATTCAGTTACATTTTGCCAGTAAGTAGCCTGAATAAACCTAAATCAGATCCCATAGTCAGCATAAATACTCAAATAATGATAACAGCTCTATATAAATCCACTGTAAAACAAATTGTCCCATTAACTAGCAGTGCAGGACAATGTGAACCAGTGTAACTTGAGCTACAAATTAATTTACATTTTATATAAAGCCGAGTCCATCCCTTTAGTGTTGCAACTAGTTTTGTTTGCCACAAAATGCATGCTGGAAGGGAATTATTAATTTACGATTCACGCAACGATGAGTAAGTGGGGTGTATGGCTGTTGAACTAAATAACACTTAAGAGATTTAAAAATTGTAGAATGTGAGGTGGATGGAATATACTGCGTGGAATTCGACCCCGAGAAATGGTCTTAGAAAACATACTGGCGTCGTCAGACAACTTTTACTATGACGCCAGTGCTTAAAAACCTAAAAAAGATCCAACCCCGTACAAAATGTCATATAGAAAACAAGCTATTTTGTATGAAGTCGTAAGAGGCGACCGAGGGAGCTCTCGAGAAAACGGGCAGCAGCGCTCTCTGTGAGTTCAATCACAACACCACTTCGATCACCAGCCCGTCTGCCAAGCGTGGCGATTATTGGCATTTCACCCCAAATGACAGAAATCATTGGGGAGGCCATCGTCCAGTAGTGGATGTTGTGTAGCTGACGATGATGGAGATGAAAAAACGTTTCTAAGACAATTGCTCAGAGCCTCTTGAGGATGACGCCTTTTCACAAAAGGTCCAACCGCGCTATGCCTTGTCGTGGCGAGGGGGCTTAATACCCGCGTAAGTGTACGCAGCCAAGCCAAGAGAAACCCACTGGGTCGGTCTGTTGAAGGGGACTAACCGGCCTGAGAGGAACCACTGTCCCAGTCTCGCTTTAGAGCTCACAGGCAAGCCGTCAGGTTACGTTTATGAATGCGTCACAGCACTGAGGGCCGCGGAGGGCGAAGACAGTCGGTATCTCGACGTGCTGTCGTCCTTATACTTCGCGCCGATGCGGGGCCGCCATCGCTACATGGCGGCGTTGAGGGACCTTAGGAGAATAGGAGTGTGAGTATAGCAGTGTGCTGTGACCTGGAAACCGTCGCGCCGTCTGGGATGGACACATTACCGTCTACCCCGAGCCGGAGTCCGATGCCTAACCAACCGCTTGGAGCTGGTTCTGATGCAATTCTTTTGAGTACTCCCAGAACCAGCCCAGTATGCGACACGGAGGTCATCGTGGGGGTTTAGTCGGTAAAAGTCCGGCACTACGACACTCGCGGCCACAATGGCGGCTGGGTGTCCAGAAAAAAAAATTATGTCTTTATAAACATTCTATGGACAAAAAGCCAGACGGAGAAAAGCGCCATCTATGTATTTATGTACTATAACATAACCTATTTAAAGCGGAACCATTGTTATAACAATTTGTATTGTGATCGCTCTTGATTCAGTCATGAAAGGCTTTTGAAAATCACGATGACTAATAGTAATGTTACTCAAACGAGAGGAAAATTATTATCAACAATATTTTATCGATATCCATACTAATATTAGAAAGAGGAATTGTTTGTTACTTTATGGCTTTGAATTCCACAGAGGTTGAAGAGGCGCTGAGGGGTGTTTGAATTAAATGGGCTCCAATTGTTTTTTCCTATTTTTTTTCACTGTTGGGCAGTTTCACTACCGCCATGTGCGTTAACCACTGTAGTCAGTTTATTTCACCGAGAGAATTTATGTAAACAAACAAAAACCTTGGTTATTCACAGTGTAAACGTTTCTACGGCTCAGTTTAAAAGAGGTAAAATCGCCGTTAATTAGTTGAATTCTATCGTATTTCGTATTACTTAAATTCTAAATTAAATCATTCAGTTATTTATATATATCTATAACTAGTGGATTCGACAGACGTTGTCCTGTCTTAACTATTAATATGAATATCTAGGGTGGCCTGTGCCCAGCAGTGAATTGGCAATTGTTTTTACAATGAAAAGAGTTAACTTATCTGGCGGGAAATAAACGAGTGAAACCGGGAAGGTTTCACTAGTATTTTATAACAAAGCACTTATAGGCCCTTTGTCGTTTGAAAAATGAACAATACGTGCATACGGCGTTTTCACTTTATTTATCTTTAAAAAAAAGCACGCACACATACAACGATGAAATGGGGGACCCTGAAGGGTCTTGGTTCTCTTAGTTATGACAGGCGCTAAATATATTAGGGGGGGCAAATGCCAAGGAAATTACTAACTTCAAGCAGTTAGTTTTGTAGCTGAAAGTCTTTTTTATTGTTTACTAGTGGACGCCCCGCGATTTCATTCACGTAGTTTCAGTATGTCATACAAACTATGCACCCTGGCACCCTCTATACTGCACTAAGTCCCACAGGAACGGGATAAAAAGCATCCTATGTTATTCTCCTGGTTCTAAACTACGTCCCCACCAATTTTCTGACTAACCGGTTGAATCGTTCTTGAGTTATAAGTGTTGTAATAAACCCGTCTGTGTTTTATATAATAAATAGATTTATTGAATGCTACAAAAGCGTCTGAAGATTGAATTACTTACCCAAATAATAAAAAACGTACTAGAATACAACTGACAGAGGTCAGCCTGGACACCTACTAGCGACATCTAAATAAGACATTTTTGGAGTTAGAAAATTCCCCATTGATGAATATTTATGAGTGATTTTTAATATATGCGTATCATGTATCAATTAATAGGGAAATCATAGTAGGTGGTTGTGAATTAATGAATGAATATACTCTTTATTGTACACTGTACATTCTAAATGTAGAAAATACAATGGACAAATTGCAAAAGGCGACCTTATCGCTCATACCTTATAGCGACTTCTTCCAAGTATCCTAATTTAAACATTAAAGGAGCTTAACAGATAAAGTAATGAGGCTTGAAAGTGTGGCTATCTGATAGATAACATCACCAACGTGTTTGTGAACCAGGGGTCCCTACCATGCGGCTGGGGCCACCCTTGGATGTAGTGACTCAGGCTGTTCCGGGGGCCCCGGCAATAACGCGGGAGTGGTCACCGTGGGGTTTTAGTGGGTGCGAGTCCCGCATAACACCGCCGCTGTCCCCGTTAGCGGTGGGGTATCCATAACGGATTTCCCCACGATAAAAAACAAGGGGGCCCTACCATGACGCTCAAAAGAGTTTCTAGGGTAGGGGTCTAGGTACGAGAAAAAGGTAGGCCGAGGGTAAGCCTTCTCTTTGACAATGGTAATAGACAACTACTAAATAACACCATGGCAATGTCATAAGTTTAATGTACTTGAAATCGCGGGGCGTCCACTAGTTTACCATAATAAGGAGTTAAAATTTAAGAATGTGAATATGAGCCTTCATTTACAAATTGCTAGCTCATAAGCCTGGATAACCGGACCTGGAGATCTACCTACCTATCTGTTTACAGTATGGAAACAGATAGGTAGGTACCAGATATTCTGCATCTGATTCTAGAGTGTAAAATCAAAAAACAGCTCAGGTTAGATTTCTTAAAAGACAGTCAGTGTCCTGACGGAGATCGATCTCTTCTTCCTTTTTCATCACGTCTTCAGCTCCAACTTTACAATAGAACACAGTGATCGTTTACTCAGTTACAATATTATACAGTCACTGAACCTTAGACTGGAATATTATAAGAATTCTAAGTAAGTTCTATTCCTGTTTTTTTTAAGCTGTGATTCTGTTTGTTGTTCTGTAGGTTTTTTCTCATGTTGTCCTAGAAGTTAAGGTACATAGTTTTAAGTTATATTTAAGCCGCCTTAATCTTAAGATGTATTGCTTATAAAATAAATAAGATTAAAAAAAACACAGATAGGTAGGTAGATACTATGCAACATATTGTTCATATAGGCACATTCTTTCTTTGTTAAAATATTTTCTAGTTACTGTATTACAACTAAAACACTTTATCGTTATATTATTAAGTATCTGATTGTATCAGCACTTGCTGTGCCCCACAAGGCTCATGATGTTGTACCTCCTATAGTCTGTACTAATGTTCCATCCTAACATTGTGAAATGCAAAAAAGAATTGAGAATCCTTACTTAATATTATAAATCGGAAAGTGAATTTGTTTGTTTGTTCTGCTTTCACGCCGTAACTACTGAACCGATTGCTCTGAAATTTTGCAGACGTATGGTTTGGATTTGTATTAAAAGTCCGGAATAAATAAATTAAATTAATACACTTCACGCCTTTTAACCCCAAATCGGAGTAGGCAGAGGCACTTGCTTAATAAGCAAATGCCCACGGTTCACCAAGCGTATTTAACACAACGTGACAGGGGGTGAGCCCATCGCCGTTATAGGGTTCAGGAATAAATAATAGGGTACTTTATCCCGGAAAAAAATTGATATTCCCGAGGGAAAACAAAAATAGTGTTTGCTTGATGGATATTGGAGATGGCGCTGTGTGTTGTTAAGTCAACGAAAAACGAACAGTTGTCCTTATACCGCAATATAACCGAAATCCACGCGGGCGAAGCCGCGGGCGGAAAGCTAGTTGAGAATAAACCGAAGTCTCCGAATCCCTTAGCCGAACCCTACATGCCAGGTAGAAAGACATCTGATGCATTCCATTAACATCTCAGTGTGAGACACGATCAGAAAATATTCGAAAATAACCTAACCCTTTCTGGAAGTTAGCCAGAAACAGGGTTTATTTTATTGGTTTACTTAACAGTCGTTAAGCACCACTCGTACCGGAAGAATTGATATAAACTTGTGAAAGTTCAAAGGAAACTCTGCTTAATTACTTTTACATGTCGTTTAGTTAAGTTGTTTACGAACACCATTTGCAATATTACAATTATAACTAACCGTGTACTGTGGTGTTGTAACAAACACTGCGATATAATAGCAATTTTGTATGAATCTTAAATAATTATCATTATCAATACATAGTATAAAACAAAGTCTCCTCCCGCTGTCTGTCCCGTATTCATGTCATATTCTGTCATGTATGTACATATTTTAAAAAATAGATGTTCTTGCGGTTTTCTTTAGTAGATACTGATTATTGAGGAAATCCCCACGGTGACCGCTCCCACGTTATTGCCGAGGACCCCGGAACAGCCTAAGCCAGACAAGGGTGGTCCCACCCGCGCTAGACCCTCGCGGCCCGCTTCCAGAATGGGGGCTATCAACCCACCCCGAGCTCACGATGTCGTACTGCGGTACCAGGGTCACCACGCGCTTACCTTAGAGGAGCTTCAATTGGAATGTCTAAGTCATCCGCCGTACTCTCCGGAGCTTGCTCCGACAGATTACCATTTTTTTAGAAATTTGGATAACTTCAGACTAAAGAGCGTCGGTGGTCCAGTTGGTCGGATACTTGACTTGTAACCGGGAGGTTGCGAGTTCGAGTCCGGCTACTGAACCAATGGGACTCTTTTCCAGAGCCTATGTACGCAACGCAACGCTCGTACGCTGAAGGACAACATCGTGATGAAACCCGCACACTACAAGGTGTGTGAACCCTATAACGGCGATGAGCTCACCCCCTGTCACGTTGGGTTAAAAATACGCTTGGTGAACCGTCGGCATTTGCTTACTAAGCAAGTGCCTCTGCCTACCCCGCTTTGAGATTAAAGTGTATTTGTTTTAATTTTTTGGATAACTTCTTGCAAGGAAAAATGTTCAGTTCCGATGAGGCAGTCCAAACGCCTTCAAAGATTTCATTGATTCCCGTCCGAATGTTTTGTTTTAGTAAAGGGATTAAAGCACGACCTATAAGATGGCAAAGGTGTATAGATAACAATACTTTGATTAATAGAAAAATTTAAAATATGAAAAAATCGCCTTTATGTTCCTCCCATAAAAAATGCAAATTTAATAATATGTTGTATGTCCTTAATATTATTTTCCGTACAATTTTCTTAATTTTTTTGAGGGCACCTGAAAAGCCTTTGTTTTGGTACAACCTGTGGTACCTACGTACTATTTTAATTTAAAAAAATGGTGGGCTTTAAATTTAATTTTGCTCAATGAGCTCCTTTTCGTGTAAATTATATACTTAAATGTGCTCCATAGTAGACTACATCGCTGCTTAACATCAGGCAGGACGGTGGTGGTCAAACGCTTGTATAGTTCGTGCATTTCGTGAATGCGCGCGGGCCTTAGATGTGTGTTTGGCAGTTTTGTTCGTTTGAACTGTCAACTAGCGTGTATACGACTCACACATCTAAGGCCCGCGCGCATTCATGAAATGCACGAACTATACACTGTGTATAAAAAAAAATCACACCTTTTAAACTCAAAGTCGGGCAGAGGATTTGCTTAGCAAAAGCCCGAATTTCACCCAGCTAATTTTTAACCCATGTTCATAAATTTTATTTCCTAGTATGTAAGTAAAAAATGTTTTCTATGCCCTAACAGGGTTCATGTTTGATACTTTTACTATGTAACATCTTACTTTCAACATGAGTGCAATAAATGATATGATATGATATGATATGAAAACCCATCGTGAGCTCATCGCCGTTATAGCGTTCATACACCTTGTGGTGTGGTTTCATGACGATGTTTTCCTTCAACTCCGAAGTGTGCCTTTTGTATGAAAAGTATACAAACATCTGTTTTGCATTTTTCAAAGGACTCTGTAGCAGTTTTCCGTGAATTCTCCTTTTATCATTCAAGAAAACTCCATATAAACCTACATATAGCCACTACTGAGAGATTTCAGGCAAAGGGACCTGTAGAGTACGACAATCCGCTTAGCTTCTTTCCCAAAAATATCCAAGCTGTTAATTTTGCTAAAAGGGTTTCCCAATCTGTTAATGCAACATGTTATTGGAATTATTTCTATTACTTAGGGTTTGATTTAAGTACTTTGTCACTTCTTTGAGCCTGGTGTAACCTCGCTGTAAGGGTGAGGGCATAGAGGAACAGGCAACGATATCTAGGGTACTAGCGTACTAGATAGCGTCACATACAAGGAGTTCTCTCATTTTCCATCAGTTGACATGCTATGTGCGACGCAAATATAGAAGTGTGCTATTTCAAAGCCAACGCAGAAATGTATCTAGTTGGCTCCAGTGACACTATAGGAATTACTACTCTGAGCCGCGCAATAGCAAGAGATAACGCATCGAGACAAACCTACGTGTGTATGCTAAGCGTACAGTACAGCACATTGCCGCTGTCTAGTTCGCTCTGCCCCTGTACCATGAGGCCTTAAAGTAATGTTGTTTTCTCTGTGTGACAGTGATAGATGAGTGGTATAACACTGTCACTGTTAAACGGCGTACCTAAGCTGTTTCGTAGCATTTTTCATACTCCCTCATATACACACATCAAAAGTGTCTAGGGATCAAGTACATTTTAGAAGATTGCAATAAATAATATTTTTTACAAAAACTGAATTCATTCATAATTTATTCAAAATGTGGTGATAAGTCATTGATACAGGCATGGGAAATTAGGTAGGAGAAGAATAGATTTGATTTAAATAAATTACATTTTTTTTAGAGCTAAAAATGTTCTTGATCCCTAGACACTTTTGATGTGTGTTTTTCGCTCATTTACTGCAATAACGCGACACCTCAAAATGTGACACTGTTGAAATGACAATCTTATTACTTTAACAAAGGATTCTTTTCACAATAACTTAAAATTGTGAAATATCGCGTTGCTGTGGTAATGTGTGGTTTGTTCGTACAGTTCTGGAGCTCCGCGCATCGCTGTCTTAACCCTTAAATATCATCATAATCATGATCACCATCAGCCCATACTTGTCCACGGTATCAATTATCAAACCAAACAAATTTTGGACCACATCGTTCATTCAGTCATTATTATTGGTTTGTTTGGATAAACAAAAAAAATAAATGTAAAAAATATGTTGCGATTTTTTTTCTCGAAACCGGAGGTCATGTATGAATATAGATGAAGCGAAAGGGGTATGTCAGGACGGTGACAAATAGAGATATGTAGTCTCTGCCTACCCCTCTAGGAGACAGGCGTGAAGTGAATGAATGAATGAATAAACTCTTTATTGCACACTGTACATTACAAAATGTAAAACTAACAATGGTAAGGTTGCAAATGGCGACCTTATCGCTCAGAGCGATTTCTTCCAGGTAACCTAATTCATATATGACGGAACTTAACATATAGTGTAATGGGTAGTGTGTGTCGCTATCCGGTCGAGAATGTTCTAACCTACTACTAAAATTATAAGAGTAAATAAGTATAAATATACATAATAATGGTAAAAAATAAATAAAAAAATATTTATTGTTACTATACTATATGCATATATATATTTATATATATAAACCAAGTAAATATACTGATACTTACCAATAAAATACATACAATATAAGCACAAACTAATCTGACAACATAAGGAAATGTTCTCTAAGTTTGGCCTTGAAGGATTCAGGCGTTTTTAAACTTCTTATGTGAAGAGGGAGAGAGTTCCACAGACGGATTGCAGTAACAGTAAAATAATTGTTAAAGAATTGTTGGGAATGTTCAGGATATTTAAGCGTTAAGGAATGGCAGGAGCGCATAGAACGACTACTGGACGAAGATCTTCTTCGTAATAAATTGAAATTTACTTTTTAAATACTTAGGTTCAAGAAGGTGAAGTGTATGTATGTTTTTTTTTGTTTGTTTCCCTTAATCTACATTAAAAGAAGTGCGTTATAGTATTATTTTTAAGTCTTGAATGATAAATCTGTGTTTTAAGGGTTAAATCGCTGTGAGTTCTAGCAGCCAGCGGGAGGCCCGTGGCATTTTCTCAAAATGGCTGTGTATTTTAGTTCTTTTTCTCTCGGTACCAATAAATCTTTATTTTTTTAACTAAAATGTTATATTTTAGTTTTTTTTTACTTAACCGCCTTGTGGTGTTACTTGCTACGGTTCTCTCACTGAGTGCATAAAATAATGGACTTAGAAGAAAGGGCCTACGTGCTTGTACTAGCTGGCTTTTATTTCTCCGATTGCCAATACTTGTTACAAGATATTTTCGAAACACTTTTACGTACTTACGTAGATTTACTGTACGGCAAGGTGATGCTGAAATTTCAAAAGATGTATAGATTGATTCTATTGACTAAAAAAATACACTTTTCGCCTTTCAAATCCCAAATCGGGGTAGGCAGAGGGACTTGGTAAACAAATGCCCACGGTTCACCAGACGTATTAAACCCAACGCCATAGGGGGTGAGCCCTTCGCCGATATAGGGTTCATATAAAAATTTGGATAATAATGATTTTTGCTTGTCAATGTTTTCGCAATTTTAATATTTTTGTGAATTATTTTTACCTGATTTGATTTGTTCTTTTTTTGTTACGGAGTTACCGTCTAGCTTGCATTAAGCGGATTAGGATAATATAATTATTAATTATTATACAAGACACTGTTCCAGTAAGTAGTTGCAATTTGTATGAAAAAAGAAAAACACGCTTTTGTACCACGTATAGAAGTTGCAGATTTTTCTTTATTGATGCCTTCAATACAGATTCGAAGTAGAGCGTTCCATTGTCGTACACAAAGGTCTATTCCGAGAGCTGTTTGTCAATTTCACAGTCTGTATGGACCTTGGACCAAGAACAACTAGACATGCAATACAAAACTGACTGAGAAGTATTCATTTATATATTCTAATGTATATATTCTAATAATATATATTCATTTATATAATAATGTATATTTATTTATATAAGTATGAATTTATAAGAAAAAAAAAAATAAGTATATTTCGTTTGAATTCCATAACACAAGTGCTTTAGCTACTTAACATGGGACGAAGGCAATGTGTGTGATGTTGTGAAATATTTATTTATTTATTTATATGCAATTCCATACATTTTCTTTGCAAAGAGACAAACTGAAGATGCTACGCCACTTGCAGGTCTAGTTATATATCGTCTGAGGCTAAAGAGGCTTCCTTAGTAAGATGGAAGATAAAGTCTATTATAAACTTCAAACGGTTATTATTATTCAGCTTGTGTGCAGAGCTTCCATTTTCAAAAAGCATTTCGGATTTTCCTCGGTTTTCATCGGCTTTCCGAACACTAGCGAATTTTGGTTTTAAGTTTGGATGGGTGTTTATTCTCTCTTTAAACGTATTTCAATTATACACACATCAAAAGTGTCTAGGGATCAAGTACATTTTTGATGATTCCAATCAAGTACATTTTACAAAAACTGAATTCATTCATAATTTATTGAAAATGTGGTGATAAGTCATTGTTACAGGCATGGGGAATTAGGTAGGAGACCAATCCAGAAGATTAGATTTGATTTAATTTTTTTAGAGCTTAAAACGTTCTTGACATCGACATAGCTCATAGTTTTAGCAAGCTGAAGTGGCAGTGGGCCGGCCATATTAGCCGTAAAACCGATGACCATTGCATTGGGGAAAACGAGTTCTCGAGTGGAGACCGCGTCTCGGCAAACGGAGTGTAGGACGCCCTCAGGCAAGGTGGACTGATGATATATACGCAAGATGGCTGGCAGTAGCTGGATGCGAGAAGCCAAAAACAGATCACAGTGGCGTGCAATTGGAGAGGCCTATGTCCAGCACAAGTATGGGCTGATGATGAAAACGTTATTGATCCTTAGACACTTTTGATGTGTGTATATCAGAATAATATATCATTATCAACAACATAACGTTCCACTGCTGGAAGACGGGCTCCCCACATGATCATCTGGGGTGCAATGCCAATGATCGCCACGGGTTGGCAATCTCAGTGGTGTTGTAGTTTAACTCACAGAGAGCGCTGCTGCCCGTCCTCTGGAGAGTTTTCTCGGTGGCCTCTTACGACCCCCAAGACGGGAAAAGTTTGGTAGGACTTTACTCAAACTTGTCGATGTTAAAGTTTGTTCGAATAATAGAAATTACTGTGATGTCATCGCGAGTTGCAAACTAGCACCTTATATTATTACAGTGGCGTGCACACCATATAGGCAAAAAGACACTGCCTACCTTAGTATTTTGGTTACCCGACCTAATAATAGAGTTATTGCTAGATCTTTTTTGTTGTACTCACGACATAGGCTAACGAAGGTCCTGTGTTTTGTGGATGAGTAGATAGGTTACCTGTGTTTCGTAAAGACAAGTTACCTATACATAGGTGTCAATCCGTGGGGATTACTACCTTGTCACAAAAGCCTGTACATGCCACTGTATTATTATATACCAGCTGTCCCGGCAAACGTTGTTTTACCAAAATACCATATAGCCTATATGTTATTCTAGTTTATAAGCTACAATACTGCCAAGTTTTATCAAAATCCGTTTAGTACTTTCTGCGTGAAAGAGTAACAAACATCCATCCACACATACAAACTTTCACGTTTATAATGTTAGTAGGATTAGTTGTTTATTTAAGTAAGCATAAGTTTTAGTTCACTAGTTTATGTTTAGTTTACAAGTTTTGCGCATTAGGGCAACCTGTAATGCAATTCTGGTTGTGTGTGATAATAAATAATCACAATAACATTATGGTAGTTTACCCCGTTCCCGCAGGAATTTTAGGATAAATTATAGAGTCCTTTTAATTCCGATATAATTACTAGTTGACCCGGCAAACGTTGTTATGCAAATGTAAATTATTAACCCAAAGTTTTATGCGTGAAAGCGTAACAAACATCCCTACTTTCACATTTATAATATTAGTAGGCATATCATTGTAGTTTCATTGGAACCCGTTGAGTAGTTTTCGCGTGAATGAGTAATAAAACACATTAATTTATCCAAACATTCAAGTTCATAATTTTAGTAGGATGACTTTGAAATCACTTTGCCAAAATTCGGGGAAACGCGTAGCGTTCCGTTGTGGCTTTAAAATTACTTCCACTTTTCATTAGACACGAAATTACGCTTTATGACGGGAGGAAATGGGATAGTACATTTTTTATTTAGTTCTATATTATCAGTATAAGGTTTTTATGGAAGACTAGTGCAAACCCCCCGATTACATTCGCGTACTTTTAGTATTTAACGTTTTTTTCTCATAGAAACTTCCACCTTTTACCCCCTTAGGGGATGAATTTTAAATCACAGTCAGTGATTATTTTTAGACTAGTTAATTTTCCGCGACCTTGTCCGTGCAATTATGAGCCAGAAATTGCACAAATTCATCCTCTAAGGGGGTAAAAGGTAGAAGTTTCTATGAGAAAAAACATTAAATAAATTGCACGTATATTTCGGACATACATTTTCAGTATAGAGGCTTTCAGAATAGGGGATTTAAGTTTTTTGTTGTTATTTATTGTGTATTGTGTATTTTGTTGTTTTTTTCGTCTGTGTGTTTAATAACGTAAGTTTCAAACTATGAAAAAAAAATTGACGAGATTAAACCAATAAGGTACTTACGGAGTACTCAATATGAATTAAAATGAATAAAAGCTCTATGTATATGCTACCAAGATCAGGACAAATATTTTAACAAATTCATTTATAATTAAAAATGCTCTTGCGGTGTGTTCATTTGACACTATAATCAAATTAGTGTCTATTAGAATACTCACTGGTCTAGTCAACCGATTTTGATGCAATACCAGATTTAAAAAAAAATGCTATTGTTGGTCACTCATGAATGTTCCACGAAACATTATTATTCAAAAAACCTAACTCAGTTTAACTAACAGATTCACAAAGTTGCCCTTTGACAAAAGCGAAAACATTTCTAGACGTTTTACAATAGGATAACTTCACGACCCATGTTGAGGGTAAACCCTATTTTACATATGTTTGACTTCATAGACTTTGTTTATCGACAGACCGAGAAAATCTGCGCACTCGAGTGAAATGAAGAAAGGCTTCGCGAATACGGTTCAATGCTCACACGAACGTGAGAATTTCGCCTCGAAAATTATTGAGATTGACGTGTTTGGAAAAGTTTGGCTTCTTTTAGGGATACGCGATGCGCATTAATTTTAGCTTTTAGATTTATTTTTCACTAACATAGTTCTTAAGTTTTCTTTTACTGTCTGTTTTACCTACTAACGCAAATGGACTAGTGTCTGTTAATAAATTATTTATTATTATTTTATTATTAAAAAAAATACGTTAAATATAGAGAAATGCAACTACCATTATACGGCAGAATAGCCTGACAGTTTATTACATTTCCGCATTAGCGCATATTTTTATTATACCTTAAAATAAGAACAACTAATACAAAAATCAATATTCTAAAATCTTGCCATAGTCTGTGTTTCCTGCGCAGTACAGTCTGAAGATCTTCAAGTCACGCTTGTATATTGTGTTACAAAAAAAAAATTCATCCCCGGGATCGGTGTTTAGGTTTTATTTTTTTAAATCGTCATCCAGCAAATGCGCAATTTTCAACGCGACCGACGCGCAATTTTATTTAGCATCGCATAGGTCAGGTGCCGAAAACCCGCGCGTTCGTTGCGCTGCGCGTTCTCCCAGAATGAGGAGTTTCTTAATAACTTAAGAAAAAAGAACCGACTTCAACCAGTAAAATTTGTCATAAAATATATGTATGTGGTTTTCTCATGGATGCCACCAACTTTATATAGGACCAAACGGGAAGCACTAGCTTTGAAATAAAAATAAAATCCCAATCGGTTCACAAAGGCAAAAGTTCTGAGGTGACAAACATAAAAAAATACAGACGAATTGAGATCCTCCTCCTTTTTTGAAGCCGGTTAAAAATATCTATATGTCAAAGAAACAAAAGAGATGCAACTGCATTGTTCTATGATCGTTCATCTTCGGACCTCTTTCGTGATTTTCTTAAAGAAAACCACTCATTTTTATCTACATACTTTGATAAAGGTGCTGAAGGTTGCCGGCGTTGATGAGACGCGTCACTCTAAAAACTCTCAAAGAGGACTAAGGCGCGATTCACATCCATTACAGTAGGTAAGAAACAGTATTTACACTGTGTCCTAAGAATATGATATTAATTTTCTTCTGAAAAAGACGTGAAATTTTTTCCAATAAATCTTCCTTTTTTTTAAAATCACTATGAACAAGCGTTTGATCACCATCCTGCCTGATGTTAAGCAGAGATTTAGTCTACGATGGAGCACACTTGTTCAGTAGGTACCTATTCACCCGCGACTTGAAGACCATCTAACCTAGATGTCACTGTTTTCGGTCCTATAGTAACAGACTGACATTTTAGCACGTTAAAATGACAAAATTTGTGTTTAAACATCTATTCTGGAGACAGATATGAATAATTTGAATCCACTATGCAAGTTAGGAACAGAAAAATATATTTTTTGCGTGTATTTAATAATCAGTCCTCTGCCTACCCCTCTGGGAGACAGGCGTGAAGTGTATGTATGTATGTATGTATTTAATAATCATACACATCACTCCTTTCTCCGAGAATGAACAATACTAGGTAATAATATCCTGGAATATACAACAGGCTTACATCACACCTTAGATGAAGGATGTCCTGTACTGTATAAAAGACTTCATATTTACGTACCTGAATACTTTTTAACATATTGAGATAAAATACACACACAATAATGCCTCAGCTCATCAATAAGGCTCAGTATACATTGCTATGTAACGGAGTGGAAAAGAACGAATTAATAAGACGGCTTTAAACCACAGGAATTCTCGAAAATGTACTAGGAGCCTTTGGAAGACATGCAAACTTTTTAGGTTTCTATTCATTTTGTGAGTTATAAAGTACATTATCCAAGAGCCTCTGTGGTCCAGTTTGTCGGATACTTGACTAGTAACTTGGAGGTCGCGGATTCGAGTCCGGCTACTGGACGTGTACCAATGGGACTCTTTTCAGAGACTATGTACAGAACGCAACGCTCGTACGGTTAAGGACAACATCGTGATGAAACCTGCACACCAAATGGTATGTGAACCCTATAACGTCGATGGGCTCACCCATTGTCACGTTGGGTTAAATACGCTTGGTGAACTGTGGGCGTTTGCTTAGCAAGTGCCTCTGTCTACCCAGTTTTGGGATTAACCGTCATGACATGACGGCAAATCCATACCAGGTGGATTTGCCATTTACGCGAACCAAACGGTTTGCGTCCACTTTCATAGTGCGTACCGCCAGGATGTGGAACGTCTTGCCGGAGTCTGTGTTTCCTGCGCAGTATAGTTTGAAGGTCTTCAAGTCGCGGGTAAATAGGTACCTACTGAACAAGTGTGCTCCATCGTAGACCACATCGCTGCTTAACATCAGGCAGGATGGTGGTCAAACGCTAGTAATATTGATGAGTTTGACAGTACCTACTTTACATTCATGATGATTTCAAGATGGCGATGTTTTATTAGGTGGTCGTTTTTTATTGAATACATTATCCCAACTTACTCTAATATCTTCTGTAGACCCTACTAAGTTTAATTTACCAGGTGTCAATTCCACGAAACATAAAATATTCGATGTTTTCAGAAAAAAAAAACACAATTAGCCAAACGAGTTTTTATAGGGAGGGATTAACTAGGTGGCGATCACAATAGATCAGCAACTGTCGCAGTGATACTGGCTAACAAGGCCCTGTAGAGCCCCATATGAGTCCCAACATTACAAAAAAAAATATTTAAAAGTAGATATCGGCTTAAAAGGGTCTGTACATATGGTAAACTGTTTTCCATTTGCAAGTTTCTCAAAATTACTTGGTAGTTTCGAATCCCAACCAATACGAAAATAACTTTACAATGTACGTGAAGTTAGGTTACATAGTTTTTCAATTTAGGTTCGGTTATCTACCTTTTTTAGCCTTAGCTAAGTTAAGATTTCTACCCATTTAGATTAGGTTAGGTTTTTTTTTATCTCTATGAACAAGCGTTTGATCACCATCCTGCCTGATGTTAAGCGATGTGGTCTACTTTTAGGTTTTAAAAGTTTTACAATATGTCCGTGTAAGTTAGGATATGTAGCGACCAATCAACGACCATTCTACATAATCATCAGCCACATGACGTACACTGCTGGACGACGGTCTCCTCCAATGATTTGCATGATAATTTGGAGGGAAATGCCATTAATCGCTGCGCCTAGCAGGCGGGTTGGCGATCGCAGTGGTGTTGTGGTTTAACTCACAGAGAGCGCTGCTGCCCGTCCTCTGGAGAGTTTCCTCGGTCGCCTTGCACCTTGCTCGGGCTGGGGTGGTGACTCAAATGTATTTATTCACCTTCATCATACAACATTGTACATATTGCGTGTAAAAGGACCCCCCACCAGTTGTCTTAGAAACGTTGTTGGGCTCGTCAATATGGACACCTTATACTGCGCTTAAAGGTACTGATAGACATGCTACTTAGTGGCATGCATTTGGGGCTATTACGGTAAGTAACCAACAAGACGTCAAATATCTCGAAGCTTCGACTCGTTGTAAGAACATTAATATTACGGGAATCGCTGCAAAAGCATGCTAAACATCAGGTCTGTTACCATACGATACGATTGTAATAAAACGATTTTTAATGACTTTCCGGTGTCATATACATAGATATACACTCCTGAGCAAAAATTCCTGGCCATTATTTATAACTTAGAGCGTCTGTGGTTCAGTTGGTCGGACACTTGACTTGTAACCGGGAGGTCCCGGGTTCGAGTCCGGCTACTGGACGTGTACCAATGGGACTCTTTTTCAGAGCCTATGTACGCAACGCAACGCTCGTACGGTGAAGGACAACATCGTGATGAAACCCGCACACCACAAGGTGTGTGGACCCTATAACGGCGATGGGCTCACCCCCTGTCACGTTGGGTTAAATACGCTTGGTGAACCGTGGGTACTTGTTTTAGCAAGTGCCTCTGCCTACCCCTCTTTGGGATTAAAGGCGTGAAGTGTATTTATTTTTTTTTTTTTATTTATAACTTCAATCAATTATATAATTCTGAATGTAGTAATACCGAACAATCGACACATAGTATAAAACAAAGTCGCCTTCCGCTGTCTGGACCTTTAAAACTCCACAATAGATTGACAGAAGTGGAATTCTTTAAAATATATAATGATTTTACTTATATAGCTAGCTACATAATAGCACAGAAACACTGTACAATACTATGTACAGGCAAGACAAGCTAGTTGAATATAATTATATAATTAAGTATAAAAACAACACTATTTTATTACGTTCGCTTTTTAATTGTCTTTTAAAAACGGTTTTCTTTACTCCACTACCTTTCCTCGATTGTGAGATGTTTACATGTATTGTGTACCCAATTATATTAGTATGTGACTCGGAATTTTTGCTCGCGAGTGTTATATATAGATTATTTCTATTCTATTCTCTTACGCATTCACGAGATTGGGAAGAATGTTTTCCTTAACCTTACGAGCGGTCTTAAAAAAAATTGTCACGAGAAAATTCCCATCGGGAAATACATATATACATATTGTAGCACAATCTGCATCATATCATGAGATAATTCATTCAAACCCAAATAGAAGAGTACAGGATTCAAGGCAGAAATACAATTCTTCAATAAAGGGCGAGCAATTTTATATTTGTGCACACAAACAGGAAAATAATTATTCCACAGATAGAATAGATATATATATCCTTTATATCATATTTCCTTTATATCATAGATATATATCCTTTATATCATATTTCCTCAGCATCACGAATGATTTCCGGAAGTAATAGGCATCTAGTATATTTTTGTAGGCCAATCAGCACGATATAGGCAAACAATATAAGAGATGTAGAATGACTTGCCGGAGTCTGTGTTTCCAGCGCAGTATAGTCTGGAGGTCTTCACGCCATTGGGGTAAATAGGTACCTAATGAACAAGTGTGCTCCATCGTTGACCACATCGCTGCTTAACATCATCAGGCGGTCAACACTGTGTTGTTAAAAAAACAATATCCAACAGACAGTGACAGCTAGCTATCTATAAAAATCTAAGTATTAGTAAACATGGGAGCTACAAGTTTCTAGCTATCTAGGCCATATCTAGCTCTCGCTAGATAGGAAGGTAGTTCATGTATTCTATTTTCAACCCAGATCAACATGGGATTCTCCTGGCTTCTGGGATGGCATACATTCGAAATTATACCCTTTAAGTATCAAATATTGAATATTTCTCGATTATTTTGATAATATACATTTGTGAAAAGCGTAAAATTAGTAATTGTATGTCTTATCGGTTTCTTGGGTGCCTACCTATTTTTTTTTAATGTTTTTTTTTAAGTTTACAGTATAATTACAATATCTATTTATAATTACATGTATTACATTTTATTATTAACTATGGCATTACTTAGGTACATTTCGTAATATTATTATTTTCTATAGCTATGGTAAAAGGGAACCCTTGTTTACAACTGTTGACAAAATAAATTTTATTACATCTACATGTCGCTAGTAGGTGTTCGGGGTGACGTCTTTCAGTTATATTTTAGTATGTTTTTTAATGTAATAAGTCCTTACTAATATTATAAATCGAAAAGTGAGTTTGTTTGTCTGTTTGTTTGTTCCGCTTTCACGCCGTAACTACTAAACCGATTGCTTTGAAATTTTGCATACGTAGGTATACTTAGAAGTTAGAAGTACGGATTAAATAATAGTTCACTTTTTATACCGGAAAAAATTGATATTCCCGCGGGAAACTTTTTTGAAACGGGATTTTTACGTAGGAATGATAATTTTTCTTACCTCTATAGTTGTCGTTCATACCGCAATATAACCGAAGACCACGCGGGCGAAACCGCGGGCGGAATGCTAATTATATAATAAAAGTTAGTCATTTCTTTGACACTTAACCCCCCTAATATAGCTAGCGCCATCTGTTATAACTAAGTGAAACTTGGGCCCTGAAAATTCCCCATTTGAAACGCCAGATAACTCCGCTTCACCATGTCGTTGGAGTCATTCGGAATTATGAATATTGCCCGTCGTTAATATTTTAGTACCTACTCAACAAACAATATGGTTTTATTTATTACGTACTTACACGAATTTTAATTCGCATAAGGATAATAATGCATAATGAATACTAAGCATTATTAATTAATCAGTACTCTTTTTACAATATAAATAAATACCTTCTTTAAAAAAAATACATACCTATAATATTAAAAGTTTCAAATTAACCAAAGATAAGCATTCAGCTTACCTCAGTCAGTTCGTGACCACGACACATGTAACGTCGGGCAAACAACGAAGGTAAGCTGAATGCTTATCTTTGGTTAATTTTCGCGCTAAAGTTTTAAACTTTTAATATCATTTATTTATTTAATTTTATCTCCAACTTTCCCTATCATTACAGTTTTACCCAATTCAATAGTGAAGAAGTCCACGCCATATTTTAAACAAATAAACGGCTAACCAAAGATCTCTTCGTACGCTTAGCTTGTCATATCCTACCATTCCGAGTACAAATAAAGTAGGGTACGTTAGGGGATATTTCCGATAGACACCATACAACTTTTTATATAGGAACCGTGTGAATTTATTTTGTATCCGTTCTAGCATTTCACAGTACTTCACCTCGTGCGGATTCCAAACTACCCCGCAGTACTCGAGCTTACTCCTAACCAGTGCATTATATAAATTCTTGATTGCCACAATCAGTGCGCGTTCATCATGTCAGTGCGCGTTCCCTTAAAAATGATCTACCTATAATAATATCAAATTCCACAATGCTTCGTTAATAACTTAGTACCTGGACGACCGAGCTTCGCTCGAAGTAAAAAAATCGATTATTTTCCTTCGATTTTTTCATAACCCCATCTCTAGTTACTTGAAAACCAAAACGTCCCCCGCACCATCCTACGTATAGCATAG
>SJJU01072235.1:0-27885 GCA_012932125.1 Conopomorpha cramerella
AAATGAATTGCTGTTCGTTAGTCTGGCTAAAACTAGAGAACGACTGGACGGAATTGGCTATTTTTGGTCTTGAATTATTCGCGGAAGTCCAGGGAAGGTTTAAAAGGTGTATTTCATCCAATACACGGGGTACGAAGGCGACTTCCTATGGCAAAGCAAATGTTTGCCGGGACAGCTAGTAAGTAATAAAAACACCTCAACAGTAAGATACACGAAGATGATCAAGCACGAGTCAGCACGACACGACGCGGAGAGCTATCAATCAAAAGCACTGCACATTTCTAGGCCATGGCTAGCGTGCTATCAGCCGAAGACACGGTTAACACGTTATGTGCCGCAACGTACCTCCATAGCACTTGCCAACATATGGCAAAAACTGGCTTAGATAACACACCTCTGGTGAAATTGTCCATTGACCCGATATAATACCGCTAGATCACAAATTGTCTTTTGTCTTATGTTTTCGATTAGCAATGGATTTTTTTTTTGGTAGAAAGTCGACGTAATCGATTTGATGTTGACAAGTTTAAACATCGTGCGACAGGTGAAATGTGATTTTAGAAAGTATTCGGCTAGGCACACGGTGCAAAGTAAATTAATTAAATAGGTATGTGTATAAATTAAGATGTTAGTTTTATTCTTCACACTATATCCTGACCGGTAGCATGCCAGGAAGTGGATCGAAGAAGAAGAATCTATGTACCGGAGAAAAAAATATTTCGCTAATAATCATTAATTAGTGAAATATTTTTTCTAAAGCTAAAGGCTCGTACCGCGAATGTGACACAAAAACGGTAATTTTGTTATAGATGTGGATGTGTAAGCGTGAATTACACTAGTCGTATCCAAAACTAGAGCTAGACTAATGTGAAAACTCTTGACTCTTTTCAAAAAAACAATCTGTCAAAGATATGGGTAACGAAAGAGATGCAACAAATTTATTCTATGATCGTTCATCTTCGGGCTCGCTCTTTTGTATTTTTTTTTATAGAAGCGATTACGATATGATCGTTTTCCAGTTAATGTTTATTTTAGTAATGTGTGGATCTCACAATGCTCCATGATTTAAGTGAACATACTATGAAAACACCCGACCATACTCCAGGTGTGAATAAATATAAATGACTGGACCAGAAGAAATTAAATGTTCTACAATAGATACAACGATTTATATTATTGCGTATGTGTAGAGAAATCATGAGGAAAAATTGCGATCCAACGCAGTCCGGAATTCCCAGATACAACTAAACAACTTTTACTTGGGTAAATATTTATAATGATTATAAGAGACTGGAAAAAGTTACGAGTCAGAATAAGTTTGTAGGCAAATTGATATTATTGGCAAATCGACTGCTGTAACGAAACACTTCCGATTACTTAAAAAAGAATTGAGCTATTATAATATGACAATCCTGCACTTCCACTTTTCATGAGAAAATAGAGAAGATACAGCTAAACATTCCAAACTTGTATGCTTTTTATGTTTGTATGAAGATTTGTCTCTGGCCTGTCTGATACTGCGAACATTACAGGTGCCCATAAAGGCATACACGCTAACAAGCAATACAATAAATTTGGATTCGTACAGTGCGTTGCTTATGTTGGCTTCGAAACGGCTACCTACCTAACTATCCTAACCTTTATCCACAGTAGCATGAGCACTCCGTACTTAAAACTTATTTATTACCTACTTCTGGAATTATACAATTGCTGGAACTTCCTTATCAGGTTCATTTTACGAGTACTATTAATTGAACACCAAGTATTGCTCATCTTTTGCGCCAAGGAGATTTTCTTATCATAAAAACCATTTGTCATGAGCCGGCCCTCTCGCAAGCGCTACTATAAAATTAAAATCACTTTTATAATCATGATAACAATGTCACAATAATGTTTTCCTTCACCGCATTAGGAGCGTCAGAGTTAATAATAAAATTTCTCTGAACTTTTTCACTTTTTTTTCAAAGCGTACCAAAAGCCAGGGTCAGCGTGGCCTAGAAGTAAAGGTGCCTGACTTGTGACTAAGTGTACCTAATTTTAATTCCTGCTCCCGTAAATTTATTTAATCTAATTCCGCCACAGGATAAGGAAAATGACGGAAGCATCCTTTCCTCGTTTACATAATTCTCATTGTCAGTTTAATATGTGTCCTTACACCAACAAGCAACAAAATTATTCATTACTCACCGCAGCAATAGCGGAGCTCTCCATCTCGCTCTTGGAGAGCACGGCGAAGTACGCGAGGTTAGCCAACACGTAGATTATGGTCACCATGGGCATAGCGATCCAGATGGCACGCGGCAAGTTCCTGAAATGCAACAATGTACATTAAAATGTGCTGAACGAATTAATGAATGAGAAAAAGGAGGCTTTATTGCATCAATCATAAGGTTAAAGAAGGCGACCTTATCACTGAAAGCGATTTCTTCCAGGTTACCTATATCGTTAACATGAAAGATAAACGTAAATGAAAAGGCAGGTACAGACTGGTGGATTACTGACATAGGTAGGTTAGGTACACAATAATAATCAAGTAAAGAGAGACAAAAAAGGTGAAATTAATTTCATAATTAAGAGCACCATTTTTTATCTCAGCAGTCATCGGTTGTGATAACCGAAGCCATGAGCCATATTTTAGAATCTATTTTTGGGTATTTTAAATTTTTCCTCTAGTATTGAACCTGGTAGACTTATAATGATTTCAGGAGCAATCTAGACCCAGAGTCGTGCTTATGTAGACATTAATTTGTTCTCCAGGTGCAATTACACTCACTTTATAATATTGCTCAATTATTTGCATAATGATATTATAAATTATAAAGGTCACTGCGAAATTTTAGACCGGACGGAGACAAGTTTGTGACAATGTTTATAAAAAAAAAACTTGCCAAGGCCAGCTTCTACCTAGTTCTCATTGAGCGGACAAAATCACATTCAGAAAATAAGTAGGTACACAATAATGTAACTGTTAACTTGTGAACATTCCGATGCAAATTATCAACACATTTTCTATACACTTTAGGTACTGGCAATAATGCACACACATAAGTCGGAATCCATTATCCTTGTAAGTATTCACAGTTTTAGCGCTGCGCATACTAACTTGTTTGAGGATTTGACTCGTTATAAAAGGGAAAGGATCTCAGTTGTAAAGACCGAGGTGACATTCAAGCCCGTATTCTGCAACACCCCTCAAGCACAAATCTCACAAGTAATTTCTATCTTATTCTAATAAGAGATAAATTATGCTCATGCAGCACTTGACTACTGATTAATAAGGGCTTGATTCCTTGACTTATATTTATGTTCGCCCTTTATGGTATTCCAAAACGTATTCTAAGGTCAGGACTTAATTCAATTCATTGACATAATTTAATTATTAGTGTGGTTGTTTAGTCTCTTTGTCGAACACCTAGGTAGTTAAACTTGCTATGGAAATGTTTTGGATTCGAAGACGACATCAATGATGTTTTTCAGAGCCTATGTACTCTACGCAATGAAAAAACTTTTCATTGTCATGAAACCAGCATACCACAAGGTGTGTGATCCCTTTAACGGCACAAGTGCGAGCCAAATGTCAAAAGTTGACTTTGCGTCAACAGATTGCATCTTGTTTTCTTTTAGTTAATTCTCGATTTTTAATATAGTGCAATTAATTTGGGGGGGAGCTTCGCGTTGGTCCCCAACTTACATACATACTTCTACAAGACTATTACAATATGAATAATGCAACTGATTTCACAATGTTTATAACGTAGATTATTGCCAATAAGTATGTGCGAAAAAGCTTACAGTGCCTAGATTCTAGATAATAAAGTGTTTTGCAATGGCTATTTCTAGGTAAGCGGAGGCAATGTAATCCAACGAGATAGGATGGTGGTGAGCCCATCGCCGTTACAGGATGTACCTACACCATATTAATACGCGAGTTTATTTTGTTGTTCGTAAAAGCGTTGTGTAGCGTACGATCGGAGAATAAAGTGGTATATCTGTTTTGATGACGTTTTCTGTGTCACTAAAACATCAATAAGGTAGGTAGAGTTGTTATTGTGTCAAGTAAATAATGTACCTAAAGTAAGTAAATAATCTTAATATCTAATAATATTTATATGAATTTCAACCTTAAGGTGGTAGACTTTAGAGAGGAGCATTGACACACTTCTAGTCCTATAGTCTCTCAAGTTGCAGTTGTTCATAGTTACATACCATAAAATATGGAAAAGCTGTCAAAATCAGCTTCTTGAGATTGCACTAATTATTGAGAGTCGTTTTTAATGTTGTTATTATTAGCTAAATCTCAGACCGGACAGAACTAAACTTGCAATCCAAAATGTAGAACAAAGCGAGACAAAAATATGAAAAACGTGGAGAAGTAAAAGAGTAAGAGATATGTTTAGTTACTTGCAGCATGTTATTGTTGGATCCAAATTGCATTTTGTTTGTAAAAGTGACGGTTTGGCACCAAAAGTACATTGTATTGCATACATTAAGATTGAAAAGGAACAGATTGACGGCATCACGCTTCGTCTGGGTGGTTTTGTTTGGTCTTAGAACTAAACCAACAGCAAGGATATGGAACGATTTGCCGGATACTTTGTTTCTCGCACAGTATAGTCTGGAGGTATTCAAGTAACGGGTACACAGGCAAGTAATGAAGAAGTGTGCTCCATCGTAGACCACATGGCTGCATAACATCAGACAGGATGATAATAAAAAGCTTGTTAATCGTGTTTTAAAAAACCTACGGATATAGGTAAGTTTTTTCGCATGTTATAAACCCACAATTTCCGAATGCCAGTCGAGGTTCCTCCGTCAACTAGGTTAGAGACGCTCCAAACTACAGTTGTATTATTTACAACCTATAAAGCACAAGTGAGCCTAACATTCCGAGAATCATACATTACGGTGATAATGAAATTCGTGCCTACCCTCTCGCTATATTGCCGACGAATCGTCTGAGAAAAAGGCGAGAAATGAATAATTCATGCAATACCGAGAATGCTGCTGTGGGTCAGCACTCGTTCAGCTGAACGTAAAATAACAGGTAGGTGTTTCATTGCAAATAAATTGTGTTGAATGATTTTATAGTATTGTACTCTTAGGGCGTATACAGAGAGAGAGCAGGTAACCAGCGCCGATTCTTAAATCTATATACATTCCAACAAATGCACCGATATACAGTCGGGCAAGTCAAGTCTACCACCCTAAGGAATCTCATAATATTTAGTATTATATCATTAGAATTTAAGGGTAATGAGGAATTTTCTTTTAAAAAAAATCAACAAAAGAGCGACTCCGAAGACAAACGATCATAGACTAGAGTAGTTGCATCTGGTTCGTTTCCCAATATCTTTGACAGATTGTTTTATTTTTAGAAAACTTCTCATTGTCTACTTGTCACAATATAACAATTCTATCTAAACGATGTATTCGTGACATAGGAAATACCATCAAAACTGATAGACCACATTCTTTACCAACCGTATCTACCTATCGGCGCTGGTTCCCGTATTATTTCTGTTTACGCCCTTACGAAATATTGTAAAATTACTATGATTCTAGAAGAGTAAATCCTACACAGGTAATTCCGTTATTTATTATTCCAATTCAATATTCGCCCGGTTATGAGTTATCAATCTATGTTATCATAGCTTTGTATAACTACTATACTACTACATCGATAGGCCTTTAACTACATTCACTTATTCTACACCCCATCCTTTCCGTGAAACCACTTTATTTGCACAACTCTCAAGATGAGAATCCTCCACAGCCATTTGCCACTGTTTGCAGGAGGCTTTAAATCTAAGCTAGCTAGAGAGCGAGATCTAATGGCATGTTTACAATTTCTTCCGCGCAATTTTTATGTGAACATCCGATATAAAAACTACCTTATTCTGTACCATATACCTATACGAAAGGTACGCTGATAGGTAAGTGTTACCATTACAAAAGTTATAAGTATGTTTCTATTTATATACAGAAATAATGAAAATATGTTTGACATAAATGCTCTTCAACATATGCATTGCTAAAATTGATAAATAGAAATGTTAACCGTAATTACTGGCTCTCGTCACTCTGTCTATAATGATTGATAATCGTCATCATCATCAGCCCATACTTGTTTACAACTGGACATAGGCCTCTCCAATTGCACGCCACTGTGATCTGTTTTCGGCTTGTCGCATCCATCTTCTGCCAGCTTCTTGTGCATATCATCAGTCCACCTTGCCTGGGGGCGTCCTACACTCCGTTTGCCGAGACGCGGTCTCTACTCGTGAACTCTTTTGCCCTGTCTATAATAGTTCGGTTCATTTCAACTTCATAATTATTGCTACGGAAAAAAAAGACTAAAAAAAACATGCCAAATGTATTTGCTCTACACCTATATGAACGTGTATGTTTTAGTTTTCAAGATGGACAATAGGATAAAAGGACACGTCGGAGACATTTACTTTAATGGCGCTTTATAACTATGGGGGCGTGACTTTGTTCAACGAAGCCTATTATTGTGACAGGTGTTCGTTCTTATTTAAATAACTAGAACACTAACAACGTTCACCGTCTGGGCTGTTCTATCCAATCCTAGATTTATATCATGAGAAACTTTACGTAGTCTCCCATATTTTAATAGTTAGTAGGTACCGTATTCGCGTCAACCGCATGGTTATACTGGCCGATAGGAACAAATTAATACCTATATTTGCTCCGGGACTTTTCGGGGCAAGCCCCTAATTTCGATTATAGAATAGAAATAGAATGGAAAATAAATACTGCGTGTTATTTTCTGCCTCGGGAGATGACATTTTGTATGGAGATTAAATTCACCGCATTATCGCCATAGTAAAAGTTGTTCATATTACGATCCCAACAATGTTTCTAAGACAATTGCTCGGAGTCCTTGTAGACAAAGTATAGACGCAGTATAGCGACTTGAGAGCTCTATGGTGCAATAAATATCATTCTACGGTAGTGTACGACATAGAAAAACTTTAATGTCTCATAACATGTGGTGTGTACATTATTGTGGTTTAAATTACATTTGGTATTAATCTTACGCTATGCTGAGACAATAGGAAATCTACGTGCAGAATGAGTTTGAGATCTTGCGCAGCGCTGGTTTTCAGGCACACCTTCGCTCCCTTTGGTGGTCAGGGAAAATTTGAAGACAGTAGTTTATTTATTTTATTTATTTGATGCTCTTAGTTTTAACGGGATTTGAATTGGACTCGATTTATATCACATCTTGAAAATCCTGAAGGTATCTCAAGCCAGCGCTAATCTACACGGCAAGTAAAATACAAACATAGATAGGTTGATAATTAGGTATACTAACATAAAAATGTGTAGGACGAAGCTACAATAAAATGTTCTATTAATATTCTGACAGTATCTAGGTATCCTTGTGATGTAAGAAAATCTCAGAATAAATTCAAAACTGCGACTCGAACTTGATTTACGCTGTTTGGTTGTCGCCACGGGGTGCAAATATTTATGTATATTAGATTCTGTTTAACGTGTCCGTCGCATTCCGTGCCCGTTCAAGGACGTACCTCTAACTGCTTTATAAGTGCTAAAGGAATTTTAAATATTTGGGTTTTTATATAGAATTGATTAAGATCGAAGATGCCTCCTGTGGCGATTTCATCCTTAAATACTATTTCTTCTAGCTAAAATACTTAAACTATTTACATTTGCATATATTTGTTGATATAACTGTTTTAAATGGATTGACGTAAAATTTAGATACAACATACAATTCTGAGCTTTATTTATTTAAAAATTACTTTTCTTTACAAAATTCCAATAACCAGCGTTCTTGCAAAGAGAAGGTTTTAAACGTAGCACGTGTTGTTCTATTAAATCTGCCTCCACACCGGTAAATTTAGCCTCTGTTTATCCCACTTTGAGATTAAATACAAAAATAGTAAACTTACTTGTAAGGGTCCTGCAGCTCCTCTGTGACGAAGTTGAGATAGTTCCAGCCGCCGAAGGCAAAAAGTCCAGAATAAAAGGCTAGAGATATCTGCCCGGGACCGTACGTGCCTTCGAAGGCATTCTGGAAATTTTCCGTGTGACCTGCAAATAATTTAACCTTATTTATTATAATATTGTATGTGGTAATAGTGTATATGAAAAAAAAACAACATTATGCTTTCATTGGTCCACGTAGTAATAAAAAGGTTTTTTTGCTGCGAAAGGAAACATCACGCGGGAATTTATCAAAAGCTGTGTTACTGCAGCGATAGATTCAGACCATTGCTCGTCACGTTTTGTGAACAACATGATTAACTCTAAGCTTATACGTAATATCGTACCACCAGGTACTGATTTAGTCTCGTCAATACTGTAGCGAGAAACAAAATTTATAAGCCAAATTTTATGTATACAATTTTTTATGGGAATTCATTTATTGATGTAGAACCTAAGAACTTTTTACATGCCTATAGGAGAATTATTTTGCAAATTGACGTTTTACCGGGGGCGTTTTGTATAACGTACGTAATAGGCTTTGACAAAAATGGGTATAATAATCGCAAGTTTGGGCACGCAGAACTAGCGACCATATAAAATGAGGATCATATTGACGAGAAGGCGAATGTAGCGACGGTACGGAGACGGTACGAAAGATCTTGGGTAATTAAGTCCAGCATTTTTGTAAGAAACAAAAAGCTGATCTTAGTGTACCAACTATTTTTTTTTTCAGGTTCACTATTTTCCCAGAATGACTGTCACGTCAACCACTTGTAGTTTACCGTGGGAAATTTTTTAATTGATCTGTGCCAAAAATTTACAGAAACACAGTATCATAAAAAGCAATGTCTCAGGAAAAACGGTCCGCAAAGATCATTCAGAGGTAGAGTAACCCGAGCTACAATTGCATAGTACTCCATGGGTAATGGCAGCCGCTTTATGCTGGTTTCTGAACCAGTTTTGGACGCGTTCCTATGGTGTCGTGTCGATAATTTATGCCTGAGATGCCGATTTCATTGACCTCTTCCATCGTCGCCGATCGTTGAATGTGAATCATTTAAGGGCGATAGGTGTTTTTTGTTGAAATTGAATGAAGGAGGCTTCAGACTTAACATTTTTTATTTACACACGTCAGTAGGCTTTAGTTTTGGACAACGGGAAAATATAAACTAGCACTTACTTCTAAGTTATTTACGTATAACTATTTTTTGTTTAATTATTACCTATTTCTACCATAACTTGCGTCACTGCAACAAAGCTGCGAAAAGCAGGTCTTTCTACATTGAAACTGACACAATACTTATACACGAGGCACGCTCTTAAGAAGAACCTGCTCGTATCTATAAATATCTATAGGTAGAAGAGTCAATGCGAAATTGATCTCTCCAATTTGACATCCACACAGCCGGCACTCGTGGCACTTGTTTGACGAAATTGCTTCTAGAAGGTTTCAATTAATGACTCAAGACGTTTGGAATGTGATCGATGTATTTACTCTAAATACCATTCCGAACTGGAGCTACGACGATGTCGCGTCGTCGACTAGATGACCTAACTTATCAAATGTATGATATGAACTCGTGCGATTAACATGTTCCTACAATTTGAAGCTCAAATAAGAAGGTGAATGTAACGCGTTTAATGTCTATAATGCTCTTGAGTTTCCAATTTGTTCTTTAAAGATTGGTATTGCAGATAATACATAATGCAAAAGAGGAAATAAGTTCACTACATTGAGATTGGCAATTCATAACGACACATTAATTGAAAATGTTACCCGCTTGTTCCTGTGGAATTTACCGTCCGCATTTATACGGCGCTCTTACAGTAAAGGAAATCATTAAGTAGACGCGTAGTATGAGGAAACGCGAATACCAAAATGTTTTTAGACTCTGTCGTAATACTTTTAAGGTCACCCAAGCCCTAAAGCCTAAAAACCTTAAAAGTCTCCGGCAGTGAAATTTTAATATGGTTAATAATAGATTTAAAAAAGGCCAAAATTTAAAATGTTCGTTGTAAATAATGAGATACGAAGCGAAATCATGAAACCATTTCAAACTTACCAATGCCGATGTAGTAAATGCCAGATATGATGATCACGATAAGTGCCAGCAGCTTAGAGGTGGTGAAGACATCCTGGATGCGCATCGTCCACCGGACGCTGATGCAGTTGATGGCCGTCAGTATACCTGCCAATTAACGGAACATTTATCAAGTGTGACAAGATCACGAGACATCCCGTCTCTGTTACTATTCTGCATTAATTTTCGAACATATTTACGTAGACTTGGTCGCAGCGTGTAACCCTCTCTTTGTCATCCCCCATCTGCAAGAGCGAGATGCACTCGAGTCGGTAATACTTCGTGCGTACGGAACGATGGAAAATGCCCCGCCGGTGCAAGGAGATAAAGATTCTACGTGGATTCTACAGTTGACGCTACATTATTTGGCTGCATGTCAATTAAATGACAGTCAAATTTTACTTGATTTTCTCTTATAATACAATATTGATCGTAATAATGTTAACTGAACAGTACATCGTACTGGAGCATAGATCGAGGAAAAATACAAAGATAGTTACTACTTACTAAAAAATAAAAATAGTTCTCCCGTCTTGAAATTTGTGTTGTTGACGAATTCGGAAAAAAAAGAATGAGTCTGAATATTTTTTTCAATTTTGGTGACAATCTAAACAGTCATTGTCCTCTAACTGTAGGTACTTCTAAAATTGAATTTGCTAATTTAATACAAATGGCCTACAAATACACAAAGTTCATCTTAATTATCAACTGCGTAGAGGAAACTCAATTCCCAAGTGAGATCCAATGTTGACTGCAAATTGGGTTAAGTGGAGCCTTCCGCCATTTTCCAAGAGACGCGGAACAATCTCGAGCTTCGCCCCCGCCGCCGACGCCGGTCTCAATCCCTCAAGGATACCAGACTCTTTACTTTCGTACGTCAATGTTGCTCTATCAATGACATTGATCAATCAACGAGGCTTAGTGAGAAATGCATGCTTTGGTATAAAGCTGTTAGGGCTGTCATGTCTTTCGTAAAAGGCAGTTTACATTCTGGTACGGGACTTTGGATATTTTCTAACTAGGTTAAGATTCTGCAAAAAAAAATACACATCACGCCTTTTAATCCCAAATCGGGGTAGACAGACGCACTTGTTAAGCAAATATATATACGGTTCACCAAACGTATTTAACACAACGTAGCAGACAGACACTGAAGGATGTCATTCCCGTAGTTTCATCACAATACAGTTATTTTAATAGCAAATTGAAGCAATGTTATAATTGTTATACTAGTCAAAGGGCATCATGATGATAGATCCTGAAAATATGCCTGGTCTATGAATTAACCCGACCATGCTAAGTGTAGCAGAACTACTTTAATTACGTACTTTATAGGAAATAACGATCATACTTATGAAATCTTAGCAAACCAAAGGAAAGTAGAGCAATACCTACATTACTTGTTACACTTATGGTGAGATAGAAGTCCCCCCTAGTAATTATGGTTGGGAAAGAAACTTCTTGGAAAGAAATTGAAAATACAGTGGCAGGTGCATTATTACAAATGCTCTTTTAATAAGTAGGCAACAACCTAACAGGTGATTATTACCTACTTCACATATAAAAAAATTGTATTGCAAACTGAACTAGATTACTATGAAATCAACTTTCAACATTAACAGATGTAGAAGCAAGTATTGCTGAGGTTTTAAATACTAAATTTTAAAATGAACGACCAAGCAATCGAATATATGCAGATAGGTACTTTCAATAACCTTGCATTGTTAAATTGTTTTGTTTACGCACAGACAGTAGCAATTTCTGCGTCGAACGATTTCATTTTGTTGTCTTTTTTTCAAACAATTGAATTGAACCTGATTCGGCTCCATCAGTACGATTGGAAAGTTTTTGAAATATCTGCTTTTACACTTATTACCTTCTAGTGGACATACTAGGATTTCGTTCGCGCAGTTTCAGTATTATTTTCTATTAAAAAAGTACAACCAGAACTTTTAGAATCATAACCCCAAAATTAACGTTTTTCTCATAAGTATTTTGAAAGATTCTTCATAATCTCACGTAATTATCATAGAATGTATCCGTGTGCAAAATTTCAGCTTTCTAGGGTCAAAGGTTTGGGCTGGGCGTATATATGAGTCAGTGACGAATGTATCAGTCAGGGCTTTGAGTTTTATATTACATAATGGGTACTGTCTCTAACGTTGTATATTGAATGGATTATATTTTGGAGACATAATAAGTATCTCATGGTAGTGGCCATGTAGCCTGACAATAATCACTGTGGTCTATCTAATAGAGAAATTGTAAGAGCATTGATGATAACTGTCTAGTTCATTACTTAATAATCAATTCAGGAATCCGGTGATTAGTAAGATCCTGCTCTCCTCTCATGTTTTAAGTTGGCAAGATTTGTAACTCAAATATTATAATTAAAAGCGAAAGCGAGTAATGAACTGTGAGATGTGAATGTTTGTTTTTTCACAGATAAAAATCTGAACGAAATTCGTCGAAACTTGGTGATGAGATGAATGCTCTATCCTATCCCGAAACCGTGATAGCAAACATGTTTAGTAATAACATTCCTTCTTCTTTCGTTCATGAATTCCTTACAGTAATTATACAGATAGGTATTTTACTTACTTTATAATAAAGTTGTGCCTCTACTTAACCTGCTTTAGTATTATAATAAATAGAGTAGAATAAGTACCTTTTTCATTTTGTCTTGCTCAATGAGGAGATTACTTTAAAAGAAAAATCCCAAAAAAGAGCGAGCCCGAAGACGAACGACCATGGAATAAAGTAGTTGCATCTCTTTCGTTTCCCACTATTTTTGACAGATAGATTTTTTTTTAAATATCCTCATTGTAAAAGTAAACGTAGATATGTACATGGATATACATACTTCAGTGTTTCTATTCCCAGAGAACGACAGTATGTAATTGGCGACTGTTAATGTTCTGTTTAATGACCCATCGCAATGTGAGGCCACAGTTTCCCATGGACTCCATGTTATCTGAGTCGACTGAAAACTTAACGAACCGTTTATACTCACGTTTATATCAATGATAATGCGGTGATGATATATACCTAGAGATATAATGGCCGAATATACTGTTTATTTAATAAAAATACAGGTGAACGAACGCTATTTCACCTGAGTAATACCAAAGTAACTTACAATAAAAAAATCGCGTTGTTTAAGGGCAGACCTAACAAACTTATTATTATAAAATGTAGCCGTCATAAAGTGTTTCATACTTAACCGGCGACTTCTATCGCGTAATTCAAGTATTTAACACAAACCATAACATCCTCTATCTAAGATATAACGACGCGTCTTTGTTTTACGTAGTATAAAATTGCAAATTAAAAATAAACCGATTTTCTTTCATTTGATACCTCACTTGAACATAATTATTTGTATAAAGTCGACTTTTTTTCCCCGCTTTCAACCCCCATAACTTTTGGGTGGGTGAACTTTTGAATGAATCGATCAAATGTAGCTAAGAACACTCTCGATTAAATCACCTTTCAAATAAAAAAAACTAAGTCAAAATGGGTTCATTCGTTTCGGAGCTACGAGGCCACAGAGACACAGATACACACGTCAAACTTATAACACCCCGTCTTTTTGCGTCGTGGGTTAAAAAAAATCGCATTACGTATATATTTACGTATATGTATGCTTAGATTTTAATGCGGTTGTCTTACAGTACATAGATTTATTCTCCAGGAAGTTTTATGTGTATAATACTCGCATATAATACCAGAGAAACATACGTATATAGTTACTAATGTATATTAGAAAAACAACGTTTTCCGGATCAACTAGTAGATTATACATTTTAGTTGTGACACCGGGTGACGACTGCGCTGTGAATTTCTAAATAATAGCATATTTTACAACTTAATCTAGAATATGAATATAACCAATGAAAATAGTAAAAATCCATTCTGCAATTTTTCCCCTTAAGACATCTTACATGCTTATCGCACACTTTCACATTTACTTACTCCATTTTGTAGGGTTTGCAGTTAATTTAGAAAACTCCCTGCATGCCGGAAAACTTTGCTACATTTGTGTGTCATTTTTAAAGCCCTGACAATTCAAAAATACGCTTCACGCCTTTTAATCCCAAAGCGGCAGAGGCACTTGCTTAATAAGCAAATGCCTACGGTTCACCAAGCGTATTTAACCCAACGTGACACGGGGTGAGCCCATCGCCGTTGTCCTTCACCGTACAAGCGTTGCGTTGCGAACATAGGCTCTGAAAAAGAGTCCCATTGGTTCACGTCCAATAGCCGGACTCAAACCCACGACCTCCCGGTCACAAGTTAAATATCTAATCAACTGGACTACAGACGCTAGTCACGAATCACGACTAATAACTTTCACGAAAAAAAAAATGTGACCAAAATTGTCAAAGCGTAATAAGACCATACGAAATTTTATCTACGTCGTCGAATCGGTCCAGTGATTCAGATGAGGAATATCAACAAAAGCTATAAATTAAAAAAAAAGTTGGTACATTTTTGCCATTACCATTTTATTTTATGGTTGTAGCGGTGTGCGGTTGGTTCTTGAATCGGCAATCAGGAGGCCGTGGGTTCAAACCTACTGTACTAACTACACATGTCATAAACAGTAATTTTACGACGCCTCATTTAATCGCGAGTTTGATTACCGGTGCATTTTCCGATAATCTACTTGTATAGATATATTAGATGCATATATATCTTTAGTAGCATAAATATACGTATTATATTAGTGGATACCAACAAGCTGTGGTACAACAAATAGGTTGTCGTAGTTTGAATATCCTCGAATGTAACTAATAAATACGTGTCCGAGTTACTACAATAACTGCGTCGGTTTTTTATTAGGTACAATCAAAATATTTTTCCAAATATTATTTTCACGAGATATTAATCAAGAAAGTTACGATCGAGAAAGTTATGGCAGGTGAATGACCGTCCTCATTCGGCAAAATGCAGCATTGTATAAAATTATAGCAAGCGGTCGTTAAAATATCTGATAGTAAATACAAGTGTGCTGCGCAAAGTCCGCGAATCTGTAACAATGCGCCCGCGCATGATTTCGGTACACACAATGATTTGGAGTTCGTCAATTGACACTAGCACGTGTATATTGTGACTATACTACGTAGATGTTTTTATTACTATATCTAGAAGATGTTTGTACTTACGTGTCACATTACATTACAGTAGAGTTGTTAGAGAGTTATAGAAGGTTATCATCCCTGAAGCTTTTACGTTTTTTTTTAATACTTTATTATACTAAAATTGTACAAAGGCGAACATAATGCTACATAGCATTTTATTCTAGTTAATCTTAGGTTATCCGGTATGGATTAGATGGACATATTTTAGAAGTACATACCTAAAATATTTTCCTTTTCACGTTATAAAAGCTTCACTTTATTGCTATTTTAGTGACACGGGAAGTGTTTTCAAAACTCGATAGATAACTAGGTAGAATAAGGTGTATGTAGATACACCTAAGAAGTAAGGTATGTAAAATACCTATATTCGAATTTTTGTTATTCTCTCAAGCAAAAACAACCAAATGTATTTTGAACTTGGTTGGGAGATAGAAATAAACCAGATAAAGGACATGGTCTATAGTTTCCGAGTCTTAAGAGTCTTTAGTAGTCCGAAACGGCATAAACTGCGATACATCGCTAGTTTATACACATTCTTATGACACAGGACAGAATACCATCGTAAAAATAGCCAATTGCTAAGTAGGTACCAAAATTACCGTCACAAGAAACTACGTACAATTGTATGGCAAGTAATAGCACAGTTAACATTTCGCATCCTGTTTACTTTCCTCAATTGATCTGGTCATCGGGTACCCCCGCTTTCGTAAGAGCGCTACACACACGAAATGGGATGACAATAGACTTTCACAATACATGTATTTGTCAAAACATACACTATTGTTACAAATGACCCTCGTTAAGGTAAACAGTGCGCGCCGCAATGTATTGTAAACTGTAATATTCTGCCATGAAAAAATACTAGTCCAATGGCGAGGCTTCCATGGCGTTTTATATCATAACGCTTTCCGTTCGCGACTTCGCCCGCGTGGACTTCGGTTATATTAGTATAGAGGAATATTTTTGTTACTTCGGTATAGAGGAATATTTTTGTTTTCCCTCGGGAATATCAATTTTTCCGGGATAAAAAGTACCATATTACTTAAACCAGACTTCTGACTATACGTCTGCAAAATTTCGAAGCAATCGGTTCAGTAGTTACGGCGTGAAAGCGGAACAAACAAACTCACTTTGAAATTTATAATATTAGTAAGACTAGTAAGATTTCTTGCCCATATTTCTGTCATTGAATACATTTTACAGTCCATACAAATGCATTATATTTTGACGTTAATGACAGAAGTATGGACAGTATCTGTCAAATAAAAATCATGCATCGAATGCATTGCACGCATTGATTGACCCTCCTGAAGTACGGGGGCGACCAATGATACGGACTTTACACCTGGTTACAGGCAGGTATTTTATTCGATTAAATTTTTCACAAGTGTGTTTTTCCCAGTGATAAAATATATTTCTGAATTTAATATAAGTATGTACGTGTGCACGTACGTAGCAAGGAAAAACCAATATGCTAAAGTATTTATCTTCTGTTTAGCTTAGTCCCGCGTTGTATTGCGTTCCTGTGCGGCAATTTTAATAATATGTTAATGTAGTTATCTTCCCGCCAAGTTCTGTCAAGAACCTTGACGAGTTCTTGTCTTGTTTAATATAAAACATGTACCTACCTATTGTTGCTCAGTAAATCACACTTACCTATGTACCTACTTAGTGACACAGACGTATATGGAATCAACCGCAAATTCTAGACCTACCTACTTAAATACTTACAGCGTACGGAACTTACAGTGATGGAAAATATCGTGCATCATATAATATTATAAACGGAAAAGTTTTGTCATCCTTGTTTGTTACTTCTCCACGGAAAAAGTAGTAATAATTTCGACGTAACTAGATTTATAATTTACCAGCTGACAAGGCAATTGTTGTTTTGATACATTTACCTTATTCAAAAATAATGGGGAATTTTCTAAATGCAAAAATTTCTTATCTAGATGTCGCTGGTTGGTGTCCAGGGGGACTTCTGTCAGTTATATTTTAGTGCGTTTTTATTATTTGGGTGAGTTTATTTAGACTTCAGGCACTTTTGTAACATGTAGACAAACAATAATAAAACTTTTCTGTCGCCTTCAATACGGACTGCTTGAAGTTAGTCATTTATGTTTCTATCGTCATTTTAAAATAACACCATTTTCCGACTTTCTCAGATGAAGAAGATTTTATTCAGTATTTTTCCTATAAATGAACCTCATTAACAAAAATCTGCTTATTTGGCGACAATAATTTGTTCCCGTAACAAGTGGGTTAAAGATAAGGGGATCTTTACAGACAGAATAATTGAGTATTTTGTTAGTATATAAAAAATAAACTCAAAAATTACCGGATGGATTTCGATGCTTCCTTTACCATTATAAAGCTGCATTATCCTCGAGTGAAGGCTATATTTTATTCCCAATATCCCAACGGAACGGAATCAAACGTGAGTAAAACCGCGCGGCACAGTTGTCTAGTAGGTAATCTAAATAAATATATCTGCAAGGTAGGTAGGTAAATACACACTTGAATTTACACGTAATGCCTACCTACCGCATGGCTCAATAACATTGCAGGCCATGTATGGCAACATGAAAACCGGACCTTATAAATCACGTAAAGTCGACCCATCCGATTTGTATCGGGTCAAATGTAACAAGTACGAGGAATCGACAGTAATTCGAGTCCAGTTGCATTTTTACGATTCATTGCGGCATTTGATGCGAACGTACAGTCATTGGAATGTGAGAAATGTAGCAATGGATTACAAATTATAACAATAACGGCAATTGAAGTCGAATACAACTTAAGAGTCCATTATTTCTGACCTAGGGCTGGATACTGTAGGTAGTATTGAGAGGTCATTGGTTCATTCTACTACCACATCACAGTTCAATTACTTAAATTAATTGTGCCCAGCGCCGAGCCTGTATTTCAGAACCTATGTACGCAACCCAACGCTAATTTGATGAAAGAAAACACCCTGATAATCGCATACCACAAAATGTATGAACCCTATAACGACGATGGGCTCACCACCTGTCACATTGGGTTAAATACGCTTGGTGGACATTTGTTTAGCAAGAGCCTCTGCTTACCCGGCTTTGGGTATTTTTTATTGTACCCATATCTGACATTAGTCCCGCAGGGTAGGGATAAAAGTAGCCTATGTCCTTTCTTAAGCTTTCAAATTTCATTTAAATCGGTTCAGTAGTTTTGGCGTGAAAGCGAGACCGGCAGGTTATTTACGCTATTATAATAAGTATTAGTATATACCATACACAGAAATTGCTGCATTTTTACGATTGTGCTAAACCTAATTACCTACATTTATTTATAATTCTATTGCATTATCTTTGGCAGAATTATACGCTCGTCAAACACAATATATTTGATGCATCACAATTTATTGCCAACAACGTTACGTGCAAACTGTGCAAAATATTATTACAAAAGACTCATCAATCTTTAGGCTATTAGGTCACTAGCTCATACACAACTAGGTAAAAGTATCTATCAAATGGTAGGCTAAAGATGATATTTAGCCTACTATATATACGGTACAGCGTTGATTTGCTTTTTAAATGTACAGTCGGCCTACACTCTGGTCTACCTCTGGATTAAAGAAAATTAAAAATAAATCAACAACAGAGCGAGTCCGAAGACTAATGATCATAGAATAAAGTAGTTGCATTTTTCGTTTTCATCTATCTTTGACAACTTTTTTTATTTAATTACAGCGTTACTGTAATAACAACGCAACATGTCAGAATGGGACACTGAAATAAGAATTCTATTACTATTACTTAGGATTCTTTTCACGATAACAATTATAGACATTAGGGTTATTATTTTAACCCCGACGCATAAATACGGGGTGTTATAAGTTTGACGTGTGTATCTGTGTGTCTGTCCGTGGCAACGTAGCTCCCAAACGGATGATCCGATTTTGATGCGGTTTTTTTTTTGTTTGAAAGGTATATCCGTCGCGACTGTTCCTAGCTATGTGGTGGAAATCGGTTCACCCACTCAAAAGTTATGGGGGTTGAAAGTGATGATGAAAGTTTTACTTCAGTAAATATTATTTCCAAGTGGGGTATCAAATGAAAGAGCACGACACGAATATTTAGAATCTGTTCATAAAATCAAAATTGGATACTTTGTTCAAAAGTTATGAGGGCTGAAAGTGAGGAAAAAAGTCGACTTTATACAAATATGTTCAAGTGGGGTATCAAATGAAAGGACACGAACATTTAAAATCGGGAGTTTTTTAAATTTTGCAATTTAATTTACTGATGTTTTCGTGGCACAGAATGTAGTATCAAAAACACTTTCTTGGCCGACCGTACTCAAGAATTTGTTGATTTATTCTGTCCTTCTCTGGTGCATTGATGAATGAGCGAGATAAAGATCTATTCTAAATGCTAATAACACACAATATGTGCAATTATGAAGTAAACCATACTTTGCTTTAACATAACCGTTCTACAACAAATAACGTATATTATCGCCACGTAATGTGAATATTTAAGCACATTAACTACTACCTGGTACAGTCAAGTTCATAAACTTTCAATACCTAATTTATAATATTAATAGTTATTTATCCGTCTGCTTATCCCGCTCCCGTAGGAATTTTGGGATAAAATAGAGCTTAGGCTTCAAGTTTCGTCAAAATCCGTTCAGTAGTTTTTGCGCGAAACAGTAACAACCATACATAATTAAAGTAAGCTAAATTAAAATTATGTCGAAGACCCATGACTACACGTGTATAAATATATAAATAAACTAGATATACCAACCCCGGCGTATTACACGCTGTTTATCCCGTTCCCTTGGGAAATTTGGGATAAAAATATAGCCTATGTGTTATCCCGATGTATCGTCATTACATTGTATAAAACAAAGTCGCATCTTGCTGTCTGTCACTATATATACCTATAGTAAAAGTTGTTCATATTGTCGAGCCCAATAACGCTTCTAAGAAGCTCGGGGTAATTTTACACGCAGTATGTACATATATGTATTTAAAAGTATTCAAAACTACGCAACAGATTTCGATGCGTTTTTTTTCACAGAAGATATTTTTTATATGTATGATAAATGTACAAAATAGTAAGGAAACACATAGTGTACTACTAATAAACGCGGTATAACTATTCCCCAGTTACACCAAGCCCAACTTAGCTTGTCAGTTGTATGTCAAATACGGAATAACCAGTTTCAGTAGAAGTCTTACATGACTTAAACATAGGTTTAAGTTACCCCGAGTTTATTAGTAAGGGTGTTAGTATAAGCATTGCACTCGCTGGAAGTCGTGGCGGACTGCTAATAAGCTATATTATTGTAAAGCTTAATTGCAATCCATTGAGTAATTTCTGCGTGAATGAGCAACAAACATCCAAACTTTCACGTTTATAATATTAATAGGATTATGCCTACTTTTCTTTTAATATTGTGCACATTGTGCCTCGTTTATTTTGCATAACCAGTTGTAACGAACCCCGGGTCGGTGTTTACACTTTCAGTTACTTTCACATCTCCTTATGTGTGTATTCGTGTATATAAACAATACATGCCTACTACATTATTTATAACTTCTTCTTTCTATAAGAGGTGAAAGGTTAACATAAGATTATTTTAATGCTATTAAGAATAATATACAGGGTGCAGTCCCTGTTGCAGGCTTTGAGAATAGACATTTTCACTTGAGCGCAACGGTTTATCGGCGCGAATATAATCAAAGACAAGCTCGCGCCCGGTGAACAATATTGAGTTATAATGTCAGTTATCGCTTTTCATATTGGAGGTGGCCCTCGTCCAGCAGTGGATTGCATGTGGCTGATGATGATATCCTAGTAGTGTTAGACGTTAAAAATTTAATTTAAAAAAGGGTATTCCCTTACAAAAATTACAGACAAGCAATGGACTTATTGCCAAAGCAAGGAACTTTCCTTTCCTTTCAAAATGCTCTTCACTGATATTTAGTCAGTTTTAGACATCGCGATAACATTGCAATTATGTTGTAAAAGAGCGTCTGTGGTCCATTTGGTCGGATACTTGACTTGCATTTGGGAGTTCGCGGGTTCGAATCTCATTGTTACATAACAATGGTACTCTTTCAGAGCTCATATACGAAACACAACGCACGTACGGTGAAGGACAACATCGTGATGAAACCCGCACACAATGAGGTGTGTGAACCCTATAACGGCGATGGGCTCTCCCCCGTCACGTTTGGATAAATATATACTACTGCCAGCTTTGGGATTAAAAGGCGTGAAGTGTTATGTTATGGGTATTAACTTTAAACTTAATTTATTTCAAAACAACGTACTTTGAAGTATCCGTACCACATTAGACTAACTTAGTGGGGTCGAAATAATATAGGTACACTAGATTTTTTTTCTCTTATTACAGGTCCTGTATAATAATATAAAAATATTAATTTTAGTGCGTCTACACTTAAGGCCTTACTTAATAATTGCGGAATGACTATTTCAAAGGCGTATTATTATACCAGGCTCATCATAACTTGTCAGTTGAATGTCAAATAAGGAATAACCAGTTCCAGTAACCTGTATTAGCATTTGTATAAGTGACAGCGCGTTCATTGGTTAGGGGGCTATATATTTTAAAGATTTTTATTTTTGTACATGAATATATTTTGTTAAGAATAAATTTAAAAACAGGAAATATTCGACAATTCTTCCGCCGTAACAACACACTGAACTGGGGCACGTCTAGTTCATAATTCGAGCTATCACCGCCGACTTGAAATTTTTTGACAAATTGCGTTTTTCATCGCAAATTACATTTTGAACCTTGCGCTGCTTAATGCATTTACCAAATTGTTTACACGACGAACCAACATTTGACCACCACCTTACCTGATGTTAAGCAGCGATGTGGTCTACGATGGAGTACACCTTGTTCATTAGGTACCTATTTACCCGTGACTTAAAGACCTCCAGACTATACTGCGCCGAAAACACAGACTCCGGCATCATCATCTCAGCTCATCGACATTTTGTCGCTTACATTTCGACGGTCATGGATATATGGATTGTTGTAGATTAGCGAGTGAGTGAGATAGCCTACCTATCTGATTATAGGTAACATACTACGGTACTAAGTTTATTGTCATGCAAAACCTGACTAACAAAAGTTTTGTAAGTGTTATTCAAGTTGACAATGGCACGGGTTATGACCCCGACTATTCTGAACCCTCTAGATTACTAGAAAGTAGTTAAGCATACAAAAATAATATCATAGTAAAAACATACGATCATCTGACGCCAATACAAGCTATTGTGTCTGGCCAGAGAGTCCACTTCAAGTTGAAATTGATTTAAGTAACAAGCTGGTTCGGAATACCCTTGTAAATAAGTGTAAGTGTGCTGTTTCTGAAGGCTGTAGAATTCGCTAATCGCTGGCATATAGCACAAAGAATACATAAACCCTGTTGACAATTGAAGATGCGACGACCAAGTCTCGTAATGTAGTCGTCATGTCCCAGAAAGGGAAGAGTTGGCAACAAAACAGGGATGCATAAAGATAATATGTATGGAGTCAAGAAAACGTGTTCGTTGAAAAGAGACTTCTGTCTCAAGTAGACGTGCACGTCTCCAGAGGATGGCTCGTACGTTGAGGTATAGGGCTTTAGTGGTGGATTTGTTTCTGATGACTCTCCTAAGTCCATTTCAGCAAGCAACGGTGCAAAACGCAATCTCCTCTTACAAAAAAAAAACACCATTGGCTGATAGAATTTGTACGGGAAGTCCAAATTATTTTGCGTTGACCCCTGCTGAAATTCAATTAGTACGGTCTACAGAAACACTAGGTATATTTATTTCATTAGACACAAAGGTATTTTTTTTCTCTTAAAATCAATATAGGCAACATAGAGTGCACAGAAGAACACAGTCGTCAAAAAAGTTTCTGTGATAGTTATGACATGCATTACAAATAATTGAAAAAAAAAATCATGAACAAATTAAAACAGAAGTGCACTCACACAAGCATACAGCGGCGAGCAGCTTCACGGCATTCTCGGGCGGATCGCAATCCGGGAAGAAAGGCTTCACGATATAGTTGCCGAACGTTAGGGCGACAATCGCTTGCGTAGTCGGTCTGATGATGAGCAACGCTATCCACATGCGCAAGAAGGCCGGCAAGGGGCCGAACGCCGTGTAGATGTACGCGTAGTCACCGCCAGAACGGGTGATTGAGGTACCAAGTTCTGCGTAGCACAAGGCGCCGAGAGTCGACAGCACACCACTGAGCAGCCATATTATCAGGGATGCAGCAACGGATCTGGTGATGAGAGAAAAGAGAGATTGTAGTACGGAAGGATAGAGTTGTGCAAGTAAGTGCTTCTAGAAAGTATGGATCGAAAGAAGTGCATAGTTCAATTTAAGTTATCATGTCGGTAAACATAGACTTCGCAGAATGTTCATCGACCTAATCGATGACGTCTTAAATAATAAATATAGATGGAGTTAAAAGTACTCAAAATCGAACTTTCCGTTTTTAGGAAAAGCTAGGTGTGTCAGGACCGTAGCGGGTGGTCTGTTGTATCTGTATATTCCTTTGGGATACAGATTTGGAGCTGTGTACGTAAGGTGTAATGCCAGGTCCAGACGAGTGTAATCCCAATAAGTAACACAAATTCTACATGTAGACGGCACTACGAGTGTTACTCAGAACGCAACATTTTGTATTTGTATTGTATTTCTATTGTACGTTACTTGGAACTACGACGTGACTGTATCAAGTCAGTAAAGTGATTATCTATCGATCGTCTAACTTAGATTTAGGTGCTGCTCAGAACTTACAATGTATTGCAGATATCATGTCCAAGTCTAATACATAATAACTTATCTGGAGAAACTTATCAAAACATTTTACGAATAACTATTTTTAGAAACGGTGTGTCTATTATGTCCGCAAATACCTATATTAATCACCGTGTAAATATAAATAAACACGTAAATATCTTTACGAATGTAATGTACAAGGCGTAAAGTACGTGGTCGGTTTAAATGCAATTAAAGTACTTATTTTTCATTAACACAGCGTGAAATTGTAGCTACCTATATACCGCGATGTTAAACCTACTTAGATATATTAATAGGTAAGTACTAAAATAGTAACTGTTGATTTTTAAGCTTGAAATTAATCAATTTGTATCCTAGGTTTACATACGCACAAGTAATAATATCCTCTCCTATTTTATGACGGACCAAACACACAGGATATATTCTATCCCGAATTTTCCACTCTATAAAATGTGGTTGAAATCTATAATCTAAATAACTCGACATTCCTACGGGAACGCAATAAAACATAAATAACACAGCTAGTAATTTACATAGGCCTAGCATATATTAGACAGCAGCATAGCAACAGCGAATAGGTTTAAAGAGTCATTGAACTTATTATTCCCAACACGTAGGTAGATACGTTGTACAGGTTGAAACCTAATCTTGTCACTGTTTAATTAGCCGTGAATCAGAATAGGAAGGCCGATGATATTATGTGCTTACGTAAGTATGTACCGAGGCGCCGGAAATGTGGTCCCTTTTTTATTATATGTTGAACTAAAATTCTATCGCGCCTTTGGGAAGGCCTATGTCCAGTAGTGCACGCCTTTTTATTATATGATGAACAAAAATTCTATGCGCGGCATCTAAGTACCTGTATAAATTAAATGTCTGGTAACGCTCATTACATTTGAACTACTTAAAACAAATTTGATTAGTAAATCATCGTTTTGCGTGTTTCTAATACGCTGAACAGGATTCGTGTGAATAAAAAAACAAAATAAAGGTTAGTTTTCACGGGATTGGGTCCTGGTAAGAGGTGTAACCGGCGATTACTCCGGGGCGTAAACTAGTTTAATATAATAAAACCCCCACAACAATTCGCAAAAGGGGTAGGAAAAGGCCCTTTCATGTAAACAACTAAATGGACACATTTCACAAAGCGCGCCGAGACTCAAAGATGTCTCCTTTTCAAAGCCTAATACGAGACAAGCCGTTCACACTGTGAATCCGCTTAGCAAAATTAGTGAACACAAATAACAGAAAAAAAAAATAAAAGTAAAACTTATTCGTAAAACAATCCCACTTGAGTCAGTATTGTCTGAAATTCTGCTGAATGAGCGGAACATTTGTACCTACTACTAACTAATTAGCACCGAAGTTTCAATAATTGTGTAATGAGCGAAAACGCTCTGAAAAACAAATGCGAACGTTTATGATAATAATGGGTTTCTAAGTAATTGTGTATTGCCTTGACCTACCACCGAAACGGAATAAATGGGACCAGCATTTTTATATTTTAGAAGACGACTAAACGTCAAATAGGATAAAAACCCCTCTTGGGACTTGTCAGAGCTGTTAACCATAAGTTGTAATCTTCTATTACCAATCTCAAGATTATTTTGTGATACACGGAATCCGACACCATCTAGGTAATCCCTGTCTAGAACTATAGTCCAATAAACTAAACAAGATTTCACTTGTCTATGACCATGTTCTACATTGTTCCATCCTTTTAGAATGGGTCTACATTCAGCTATATTGTGAGGGTCGACGTGACTGCGCCTGTATCAGTTACCATTGCACGGGTTTCATGGCCGAGGAGTTCTAGCTAAGCTATTATGCTTGTACATATAGATATAGGTGTAGTTTGGCCAGACAGAATGACCTTTTAAAGAATCGAGGATATTTCGGTACGTACCTAACTATGCACAAAAAAAGTAAGGGTTTATAACAACGTAACCTAGAAAATGGTGGTCGGAGACTATAATGAAATACGAAATACATAATTAAGCATTGAACTATTAATCATCAAATTAAAGCAGGTAGGGATGGAGGAAATTAAGTCATGACATAAAGTGTAAGTTGATTTTATAAAATAATTGGCGCCGAAACTTTCAGGATTTTACGAGTACCTACATTAATTATTACTATATTTTATTATACATACATACACTTCACGTCCGTCTCCCAGAGAGGTAGGCAGACTACATTTTTTTATTATACTTATTAATAAAGTACTGAATAGGCATCCACATGCTAGCTTCACTTGCCTGTCGTATATATAATAACTACGGAAATCTCGTCCCGCGCGTGAATAATTCTTATTATTTTTCGTGTCATATAGAGGTAGGTAAATACCTAAGTAGGTGTAATCTACCTATTACTACATAACCATTAAAAACTTATTTAATCAAAAGATTAGCTATAGTAACCATGTAACTGGAAAAATGATTATCTACTGACAGCACCGGTAAAATATAGTAGTAACCTACTTGAGACCTATAAAAATCTTACGTGCTCTACAAATAGCTCAAAACATGTAGAGTAGGTGGTACACTAAAGAAATGAAGGTTAGAATCCAATTATTTATAAAAAAAAATCTGAAAGTTTAATATAGATACCAAAATGAAATGTCCACGGACACGCACGCTCCTAGTGATAACTAAAAAAGTTGGGAAATAGCTACAGGAGAGTGATGCAATGTGCGTGCGTGAGTCGTGAATCGGGCGGGAAATTCAATCATAGTTTACTCACTTGGTATGCACGAAAACTCCAGCCGGCGAAATGAAAATTCCTGATCCAATTATTGTTCCAATTATTATACCCACACCGTTGAACAATGTGATTTTTCGCTTCAACACAACTTTCCCATCACCTTCACCATCAACACCTTTAGCCTCCTCACCCATTCCGAGAAAAAATCAATGACGTTCACCGAGTATAAACACACGCACGTGGTGCGGTGATAGTGGCGCGCGGGCTATTTCGATTTGTGCTGCGTACGATAACAGCCAGCGTGCCTTATTGCCGACGAGCGTCCAGTTGCCGCGGCCACGTCTCCAGCGCGACTGATCAACACTGAATCACTTCTGTTACCATTATTATGACCTGCAAACGCGTAATGCGAAACTCAGCCGCGACGTTGAGTCACGTCAAATTCACGACCGGCAAAAGAGTGACCGCAGTAGCTATGGGGCGCTTACAAGCCGGTCGCACGGGCGTCACTGCGCATGTGCGGGCCAACTAGCCCCCGTCGCTCGTAGCCTGGCAACGAAGGCCGAACAACGGTAAACAACAGAAAGGCCTAAATGCCGACGGCTGAGTCGAGAGAGGGACGGCGAATCTCAAAAAAGTCCCCTCGAAAGTTTCGCGTCGAACTTGGCACCCGCGAAATTCGAGAGGGATGGCCATGATAAACGGGTTCCAACATAGGTATCATGTTCAAATATAACGTTAAAATGTATGGACGATCATACAGGCGTCATGAGTGCCTATTTTTTTTTTTTTTTTTTTGTACAAGATACATTTCTACACACAGTACGTTAAAGACCTCCTTCCAACAACAAACTGTAACTGAAATTGCCTATATTCATAGTGTTTTTAATATTTGCAATAAGTATATTCATATCGTATTTAAATATCATAACAAACCAAATAAATCCCACCAGCAACCGTACCTACCTGATCTAAAACCGAATTCAACCCCAAGATAGTAATTTAATTAGGTTTACTTTCGCATGAATACGATATTATGTTTGGATCACGGTGACATGACACACTATTATTAGAGACTAGGTGTCCCGGCAAACATTTGTTTTGCCATTGGAAGCCGAATTGTATCCGGTATATTGGGAGAAATAA
>SJJU01072236.1:0-23217 GCA_012932125.1 Conopomorpha cramerella
GAAGATTATGGGTAGGTACTCGTTTAACGTAGAAACTCGTTTAACGTAGAAACAGATAAAGCTAAGTAGATAATATTTTTCCGAAAAACCACATTCTTCCTATGAAACACATCAATCGTTATCAACATGTCAGCCCATTGACGTCAAAACTAAAATTAATCCTGTATTTCTAATAATAAAAAGAGTATAAACGTAATCGCAATGGCTTATTGTTACAAGTGCAACTTTTCATTGTAGTTGCATCACCCTAACTTGTGTGTATATAAGTATACATATATACCTAGCAATACATATAAGTACATATTCACGATGCCCTATCCCTAATATACCCTAGGCCTAAATTAAAATACAGTAGGTACCGGACAAAAACTACTGTCTCAGTACCTACCTAATCGATCTTTCTAAGGAACTGTATCAATTAAAAGGCTTCTATATTACCTATACTTATTTTGCCCATAGAATTTCTTTATGTTCTAAACGAATATTGTAAAGAAGAAAGATTTGTATGTTCGTTTGAATTATTAATAGGCTAATTATTAAGTACTGTGCAGATTTGGAAAAGTCTTTTAAAGACACTTTCCCAGGGTATACTGCCTGTAGTTCCGGGCGTATAGAAAAGAATAGCACTACGGAATCCCATGCCTAGCGTATAAGACGCCCTAAAAGGGGTCTTTAGGGTCGTGGGTGTCAGAGTGATGCTCACGGCACCTGCTTGTACTATACGGTCCCGAGGCGATTGCCCTATGGCCTGGTAACCGCCGTCAACGATGGAGGTCAGACACACCACCGTTTGGCCCGAGCTGGGATCGAAACTGGACCCATCGCTTGGGCGGGTCCTGACGCAATTTCTTCCTCCTTCCAGGACCCGCCCAGTATGCTTCACGGAGTATGTCATCGTGGGTTCTTGGCCGGTAAGCGTCTGACACTACCCCGTTCGCTGTCCCTATGGCGGCGGGGTGTCCATGGGGATTCCCACGTAAAAAGATGTCTTGTCCTGCGTCACCCCTGAGGTTGAAAAGGACTTTAAAGGTCGCGTCACTCCCTTCTGTCTCCAGCGTACTCCTGAAGGCCAAGTCTGCTACACTCTCGTACATCTCTCGTTGCATCGGTCTGACATGGCAGCCAGCGACAAACGATTTGCATTGGTGTGTGTGAGTACTGAGGGCCATTTTGTTAAATCTATCTATATCAAACATTTTTCAATCCCCGTACAATGTCATGTCCTGAGGCAAAAATTTGTCAAAATAGACAAATGAAGATGATATTTTTTTGTGTTTCCCCGCATTGTCACCATAGTAAAAGTTGTTCATATTGACAAGCACAACAACGTTTCTAAGACCACTGCTCGGGGTCCTTTTACACTCAGTATGTGATTTTTGTTCGCGTATAACTTCATCGTCTATGAATCGATTTTGATGTTTTTTTTTCTTATGGAAAGAGATTTTTTCCAAGGTGGTCCCATAATTATGAAATCAGGGTTTAATGACGTCAAACCCGATAAACCGGGACAATCTTTACAAAATCGTATGGGCGGGCGATTAGTAGCGGTTAAAGTCGTGTTTGTTTTTCTTTAAAATTAATTATGTTGTGTTTTAGATTATGTTTAATAATTTAAGCTGTCTTCAACGGTTCACGAGATACACAGTCTGGTGACGGACCGACAGCAATTGTTTTAAGGTAATGTTTTCGCAAAGGGTAAAAGCAGAGTGGGTAGTACCGGTACCTTTTTGTAAGTATTTTGAGGGTTCACAATGTAGAGGTACAGGACGACGTTAATTAAAATTAAAATTAGAATTCTGCTAATATAATACGTGGATGAATCAGGAGGCGTCACATAAAGTTGGTATGTGGAAAACACTATACAGGGTGACAAAGATATTATTTTTATCATAAAGTCACGTTGTCGTCATCCAAGCGTTCAATTGAGTGTCATCGCCAAGAAAAGAAAAAAATATCTTAATACATCATTTACAATCTGACTGCTGCAGCTGACTTTGTAAGTTCTAATTTTTTTTCGTCTCTGGTTATTGACGTTTACCAAAAGTCAATCAGTATGGTGAATAGTGAACAAGCTTCTTATTTCCTTATCGTCCTAAATATGTAAAGTTACGTTTAATATTTATGTACATTAAAAATGACAACTGGGACTTTGGTATCGTTTCGTACATGTTTTAATCAAAGGAGTATTGACAGAAAGTTTCAGACCAAACTTGTTTTTTTCTTAAGATAATTCTGCCTGGTTTTATTTTATTTCAAACATGGGTCCTTTGAATGAATTCTAAGACCTAGAAAAATATTGCAGATGGTGAAACTGTCACTTTTTTTTGTATTATGAACTTGCACCTAAAGGAAGAAAAATATTTTCGAACCTTGTTTCTTTTAAGTTTTTCGTTGAACATAGATGGGCTCACCCCCTGTCACGTTGGGTTAAATACGCTCGGTGAACCGTGGGCATTTGCTGTAGCAAGTGTCTCTGCCTACCCCGCTTTAGGATTAAAAGGCGTCAAGTGTATTTTTTATTTTACATAGTTTTGACATCTGTCAGTTATGTTTGCCTAACAAATCCTACTTACAAATCTAGAGCTTTTCTATGACGTACGTTGTAAATTCCTATCACGGAAACACACGTTGCTCTGTTGTCGCGTGCATCTGTGCTCTGTTGATTTGAGAAATCAAATAAATCCAAAGAAATGAATCCAGCGCTGGGGAATGGAAACATCAATTTTGACGTCTTTAATATACCTAAAGAAGAAGCTTCTTAGAACGAAGCCAACATTGTAACAATATCTAAATTTGCACAATAAATATAATATGTAGGTGCAGAATGATCCGGAAATGCCGACGTCTACTGTATCTGTAGAACTTACTGTATCTATTTCAGAAGGTGTCAATGCCCCGGAATGAAAAAAAAAACACCTTCTCATACAAAAACTCGATCAGCTGATTGTGCTTTTTAACCGACTTCAAAAAAGGGAGAGATTCTCAATTTCACGATATTTTTAATGAACCTGTGTGATTTTTTGGTTCCAGGACATTGACATCTGCTGAAATGGACTCAGTAACGTCTACGGAAACAGTACACTTCGGCTTAAAAGGATATACTCTATATTTCCGGATCACCCTGTACTTGTTATGCAGATTTATTGTTGCAATGTTGGCAGCCCACCGTACCAGGCGGTCGGAGCCGTCAACTATCGACAATTACTCGGAGCCTAAAATCTTTTTTCTGAATAATTTACAAACCTTAAGAAAAATCAGACAAACCGGAAGTGTGAGCCGGTCCATGTAAATAGGTACACGTTATAAGTTGCACAACCGTGGTAAATTACATTTTTCTATCTTTCGCGTTTTTGAATTGCTTCTGAACAATCGAACACCAAGTAACCTGGGAAGCTTCAATTCTTTTTCTATCCATTACATTGTAATAAATAGAGACGGAAACGGAACTATAAAAATACGAAATAAAGAGCCTATTTCGTAAAAGATATGTTGATACAATCTAACCAGTAAAAATACAGACTGTAAATCATGGCCTACTTGATCAAACAACGTTACGATAATATATTGTATTGTAACCTATTAGGCATGAAATATTAATGATAATTCATTCTTTGATAGGTTGATAATGTACAATTGTATAAAGGTAATTTTAAATGAACCGATAAAAAAACATGCATGCTACTGACTTGCATCGCTTAGCGACAAAACAAAGAAACATGTTTTTCTATTGTAGTGCGTGAAAGACAAGGCGGGAGTCGTCCTGAAATAACATGAAATTTGCAGCGGCGGCACTGCGCTCGCGGCGGCGCTACCGTCGACACTGCGACGCCATTTTCACACTATCGTTGAGCTTTTCCGCACATATCAAGCAGGTACGTCCCATTTTAAACGTTTCACAACTATTCCACGAACAAACATCGTAGAATACCATTTCCAAATATCTCAAACAACAAAACACCACAGCAGGTAAGTCGGTTAAAACGATACCCCCTAAATGTTGTCCGTAAAACCACTGACTTACCTAACATGTTTTTCACTGCCACTAAACACTAGAGCACTGCCAATAAATTATTTATTGAACAACAAAAACTTAATTAATCGTTCTGTTTCGACACCCATTCCGCAGACCGCTGCGCTTAATAGGAACAATTGCAAAGAAAATAACATCTATATCCGATTGGAATGTGACCGCCATGTTTTAGTTACATCAACACAAAAACGGACTTTAGTGCACAAATTAACATGAGAGACTGATTATATTGTATAGTGTCACGTTTGTGCCGCAATCTATTTGTGTCATTGTGTCCTTATTTTTTCTATAGATACAGAAACATCCCCCGCTGAGAAAACGAGACACAGTGACGAGTTGTGTTACGAGCCGCGGTGCCCTTCGCACGTGCTGGCGACCACGTCGTCGTGTCGGTGACCTATACTCGCTGAAAAATTGTTACAAATAAATAACATTGGAAAAAAAATATGACACTGAACCAAAAGGACAACGCGCCGCACCGCATCGAAGGAGCCCAGGCGCACGCAGACAATGGAAAACCATTGCGACCAGTCAGGAATCGACGTCATACACGGTAAGGTGCACTTACCCTAACAATAATTAACGTGACTCATTTACTACACACTTACCTACTGTGATTCCAGAATAATTTCTTTGTGCGTCACATGCATTATTTTATAGAGACAAGTGGGCTAAAAATCATAAAACATGGTTGTTAAATGTTTGTTTTTTTATTGTTCGACAGGAGAGGGTTCGCGGTGGGACAGCGACCACAGAAGAGGCTGTTCACGCCAGAAATAAAACGGTATTTGAAAGATTGGCTCGTGCGCCGCAGAGAGAATCCCTACCCTAACCGCGAGGAGAAGAAATACTTGGCCCGTGAAACTGGGCTCACTTACATTCAGGTAAGAACGCATACACATTGTATTATTAAAAACAAAGCAATTTTAAAGAAATATCTACGAATCGTCATCTAAATCACGACAATATAACCCATTATTTCGTAAAGTTTCGTCGTCAAAACCTGTCTTAGTTAAAATGTTATTTTTTACGTCCAACACGTTTGGCACATAGCCAAAATTGCTATTCACATACAAATAGGCACTCTATATTGTATGACGAACAAGCTGGTCAATGCAATAGAGGGCACTAGTAGTATAAGCTAACGCCGAATTCTTTGATAAGATAGTAAAAAAAAGAGAATCTGATCTCAAAGTAGAGGAATCTACAAAATGTAGAGCAGATTTAAGGTTTAATAACATTCACACATTCTTTACAGATATGCAATTGGTTTGCAAACTGGCGGCGAAAATTGAAAAACGTAAACATGAACATGAGTCAGCAATCGTGGGGACATCTCATTCGTACTTACAACGACCGAGCTCAAGGGAATGTAGAGCAGTTTAGTATCTGCTCCGACGACAGCATCTGGAGCGAACCCGAGCCCTCCACGAGCGACGACAACCTTGACATGGATGTCTCAGTATACCCCAATACGAATGCAGACTACCAGAAAGATTTCTGCGACTCTTCCACAACATCGAAAGGCAGCTACGACAGTTTGAATAACAATAAAACTATGGATGATTCACAGAATTTGATAACAACCGAAAAGCAAACACCGAGTCCTTTGCTTCTCAGTAAGTGGTTAGAGAGTGCTGCGCGATTTCAACCTAGTGAATCAAACTATTCTTGGTGGGCAGAAGAGAAGAAAAAGAATTCTAGGTCACCAGCGAAATTGGCAAACATGACGTCATGGGCCCGCCACGATCGGGACGAGGTCGAAGCAGCGGTGGCACTGACCGCCCTGGCTGCGGCAGCTGCCACACTTTCTTGAGCGTAGGTATATTCAGAAATTTCAATGCAAACTCCCTAGTCAGAGATATAAGTTTGGATAATACAATCTTTGAATGCATTACAATGTTTTAGTACCCTAAGTGCCAAAAGTTTGAAAGTCAGTGGTAAATTTTTGTAAAATAGCGATTTGAAATTACGGACCTATGAAGAATAAAAAACAGATATACTTAAGAATTCTGAGTGAAATGCGGGTCCTATTTCGTATAAATTAATTCATAGGTTAGAACTGGCCCTCAATATGATGACAGGTCGGTTGGTATATTTTAATATTTAATTAATTACTTATAGTTTAATATATTATTATAAATGTCCCAGTGTTCGAAACAGAACGGGTACCTTCATCAATTCGTGCTTTAGAAGTAACATTAATTATCGCTATTTATCTATTCTATAAAAAAAATATTGCTGAATGTGTTGCTAAGCGCAAATCTCTATATATTTTATCCCTAAAATCAGCACAGGAAAGGATATACACCTTGGGTAACACCGCGGGATTACTTATTATATGTTGAGCACTGGGACATTTACCAGTACTTAGTCAATCCATAATTGACATCAGCTATGTACCAAAGATTTGTAATAAAATACCCACAAAAAATATCAAAAGCACTAATACTATTTCTCTACTACTACAAAACCATGCTCTGTATCTAATTTAACCCTTTTGGGGACACATCCCGCCTGGTTGTCATGATAAGAAGAAAATTTATTTAATCTCAATGAGCATCCCCAAAAGTGTTAAACTGAATTCTACTTCCAAAAATTTTCTTCCATATGTGATACATAAAAAATAGCATAATTTTAGCTATATCTACAATGGTTATGTAGTATAACAATATAATTGTAAGCTTTTGATGGAAAAATTATAAGTATTAATTATTTTTGTCTTGCTCAAATATTATATTACAACCCCTCATGTGTTTCATAGCATAGATCTCCAAATTAGTCTATTTGTACCTATTAAGTAATTTAAGATGTTGCCTTCCAAAATATTTGTTTTAGGGAGAAATTCCCATTTGTTCTATAGAACAAGTTTCTCAAAAAACTACTGTTGTTCAATAACATCTTGTTCTTAGAACAAAATGGAAATTACCCATTTTAGTTCATGATAGTAAGTATGCATGTTTTACTTGTGAATCTAAAATTTATATTTTTAAGATATTATTCCAGTTATTAAATAAAGAATGATTGTGACAAACAGAAACTTTTGTTTTATTTTAAATTAACTATATATTATCTACAGCTACAGTATAATATAGTAATGTATGTATAGTTATGAGTTCTTAGGCGTATCCGGGACTGCGTCAGAAGATCTGCTATTAATTTCAACATGTTGGTCTAAGTTGGAAACTAGTAATTGCTGTGATTGTTGCAAATGTCCCACTATTGATGAGCCCGCACTTTGTAGAACAGCACACAGCTGACTACGGGCCATTTCTAAACTTGGAAGCTGACTGAATTCCAATAATTCATTTTTTGACATCAATTTGTCTTCAATAATACCAGCTGAAAAGAGAAAATAAGTTAATAAATGTAAAAAATGATAAATGCTTTGCTGGAATAATATAAGTGCAGTAGTACAAAATGATACTACAAAATTAAGATATATTACTTACCCATTACAACAAACTGTGGAGCTCTTTTCAATATTTTAAACAATTTTCCGATATCTTGAGGTTGACCAAATATAATGTTCTGGTGTGAAGTAAATAAGCAATTCACTGCTTCATATCTAGTCCCTGTTGTTGCCATTGAAACTATCTTTCTGCCATACTTTCTTAAGTGCATATTGTTTCGTTTCAAATTAGCAAAAATTGGCAAATTGTCCTCCATAGTAATAGAGTTCATATGTAAGAAGATGACCATCTTGGATGTGTTAAACCAATTCAAGCATTCATTTGCTAAAATTCTCTCAAACGGATTATCAATTACTTTTTTCTCACGCTTATTGGAGTTTTCTCCACAGAAGTCGATCTGTGGAACACTGTTACTTGGAAGTTTATAAAATGGTTTTGCCAAATCAAGCAGTAACTGTTTCTCAAAGTGAGGCGGTTTGGGTTTCTGGATATTGATTTTTCCGCGAAACCTTTTAGCAAGTACCAAGGGAGCCCTTGTTTGCAGTAGAACTGTAAAAAAATATCATTACGATAAGTATGTAAATAACGTAAGTAGGCAGGCCTATCCAAAATCAAGTCGATAACTAAAAAAAAATATTTTGTAAACAATAACATTCTTACCTCTATTTACAGTTGCCATTTCTTTCACTTTGTACCAGTACAGGAAATATTTTTAAAACGAAATAAATAAAATCTCAGGAAAATCTAACCTCACTTTTGAGACACGTCAGTATTTTATCAAAGTTGTCAGTGTGCATTGAACGTTTATACCAAATCATCTGCTAGTATCACATGGTGAGCTTCAGTTGGACAGAAAACTTTTGCTACTAAGGAATTAACTTATTTCGATATAATCAATACATCTTAAAATAACGTGTACACATAATGTTTGTCTGAGCAGCTCTAAATAATGGAGCACGAATAGCTTACAACCTTCGTTTGCATGTACGTATGTCGTACGGGAGGTCAACCAGTTTAAATCATACATACCAAGCTGTCAACGTCAACTGTCAATATTGACATCTCTGACACTCAACATGCCTTCTCAGTTTCAATTCAGCTGTAAATCCTATTTGCATGTTTTTACAACGATATAATATCAACGAATATGCCTGGTTAACTGCTAATTAGAAGCACGTTACGTACATAACTACACAGCAATTGTAAGGAATCAATGTTTATATTATTTTCAAACCAATATTTACGTTCGAGAGGTTAGTTTTGGTTGGTACACTGTTACACACGTCAAGATACCTAATTTATTTCATTATCAGTAAGTAACCTATTCTAGAACACTACCATTAAAATTATACATTTCTACAAGGTATTCCTTAACTGTTTGACTTGTTACAGACAATGAGAGTAATTCAGGAAGACACTCCACCATCTTCTATCAATGGTGATGAGATAGGAAGTATGCATGAAGATGACGACGAAATTATCTATTTAGACGAGGTGGTGGATTTGGGCGACGCTGATGAGTTTATGGAACAATTCCATGAAGGTGAGATGGACGAAGATGAAGATATGGAACCACCAGAGGATCTTTCCGCTTTAGTGTTTGATAAACACTCCGGATCTATATTCTGCTGTGATTTACACCCAAATGGACTGTATGCTGCCACAGGAGGAGAAGACGACAAGGCTTACGTTTGGTCAGTAGAATCTGGTGATGTCATCATGGAATGTGTAGGCCACAAGGACTCTGTGATATATGTTGGCTTCAGTTTTGATGGCGCATACTTAGCTACAGCAGATATGGGTGGATTAATAAAAGTCTGGAAAGTAAACTTGGACCCAGAAAATAAACAAGCTTGGGAAGTGGCCTTTGAGTATGAAGCTGATGATCTGAATTTTGGTCTGTGGCATTTTGGTACCAGAGTGCTGATGTTCGGTACTGTTGCTGGTGATATCTTTGTATTCAAAGTACCATCTGGAGAAACTAAAGTATTGCAAGGACATAATGCCAAAGTGGAGTGTGCAAAGGTACTCATTAAATTTAGAAATAGTTCTGAGTAATTTGTCCATGTGAAGTTGGGGGGTTTTTAATGGGGAATTTTCTTTGATGTTTTTCTGACTGATTTTCGGACGGAGAACTGTCACTACTACCATACTTTCCAAAGTTTGACAGTAATGACAGTGACTGTAACAATCTTCTTTCCTGAAATATTTTGTTATCTGGCTTTCCATAACACTGAATATTTTTCAGCTTTTCCCCGATGGTGTGAGACTGGCTGCTGGCTACTTTGACGGCAGCATAAAAATATGGGATTTGAAAACCTCTACACCTGCTCACAGTATACCTGCAGGAACACATGAGATACAAGTCACTGATATTGATATCCACCCTGATAACAATCTGTTAGCTTCAATATCCAATGACGGTAAGATTATAAAATTTTATGTGAGTACTCATTTCAGGAATACATCTTGTCCCATAGTGATTTGAATTGAACCGATAAACATACAAATACAATGCTTTTTCAAAAACTTTAACTTTGGCAAAACTCGAGAAGGCCTTCAGCCCATGATACTAAACTACTTTCCCCCCAAGGAACACTATGTCAAAAAAGAAGAAAAAAATTACCTGTCCATTTAAAATAGCTATCAGCTGATCAGTATGTTTCTATGAAGAAGTGGGATTTTCTTTTGTTTTTAATATACCACCCATGTTCCCTGGGGAAAGTAGTTTGATATCATGGGCCGAGTAACTCTCTCGAGTTTCTCTAACATTTTTAATTTTACTTTGTATACACTTCATGCCTGTCTCCCAGAGGGGTAGGCAGAGTTTACAGATCTCCATTTTGAACAGTCCTGACATACCCCTTCTCTTTCATACATCTTATCATAACTGAACTGATAAAGTGTCTATCATAGTGTTAAAGATTACACAGAGCTTTTGTTATTGATTATTAATGAGACATTTTAAAACTTATTGCTCTCTATGACGTAGAGGTCACTACTAGTTTATGTGCTAATTGTCAATCAAATGCTTACAGCTAAATATGAAGTGCAAGTGACACTTCTTTGATATTGATTGAAGTTGTTGAAAGAAGTTTCGGTCAAAGACGGTTTGATTGATGATTGACATAGGTTATACCTTTTTTTGAGAATATACCAAACTAAATTTAAATACTAAAATACTGCATAGTCAATTACACATCTGGGAGTCATTGGCAGGTCACTACTATGAGAGCTTTAGTATACAGAATACTTTTTAAAGTCTCAGTCATATAAAACTAATAAGTCTTTTAATTCTTATACTACAGATAGATTAAAAAATTGAATATTTGGTTGTTAATCTTATTATTTTTGTTTCAGGTAAAGTGGTTTTAATAGCGCCAACAAATGGGAAAGTAGTTGGTGTAATGGAAGCAAGCAATGATTTAGAAACTGTAGCATTTTCTCCTGATTCACAGACCTCCTACTTAGCCCTAGGTATGTATATAATATAAACATTAATTATTATCATCATTGTTACACACATGTGAATATCAGGTTTTAAATTTTTCATTTGGTATTTTCTTATTATAGGTAGTAATAAATGTTTAAGACACCATTAAAAAAAAATACTCGAAACTTTGTAACTTAACACAAACTAATTATACTTCACAAGTGTTTCCTCAAAGTTAAATACATCTATTATTATTAATTAACTTGTTATTTAACACTTTCATGAAGACAAGCAACCATATTCAAACAAATTAAAACAGTGACTGGTTGATGTATATAAACTAAGATCAGTTTATCTATTTATTTATAATTTATTTATTTATTGGCACACAAAACAGAATACTAAAAACTGTCAGATTTAAATCGTATTCCAAAAAATATAGGTGACACTGTTAACTAATATTGGTAAGTAAACTTAGAATAATAGACCTAAAATAACAGTTAGGTACTTAAATAAATGACACAAATTACATATACATTACGGTAATTAGTATGGAAACTTGGTTAGGCATTTCCTAAACTGAGACAATTGAGGGATACAAATATCTTATTCAGGATGGTTCATGATGAGCTTGTTGTATGTCCTGCACATTCGTACTTTTTTTCCATATTTTTAATCCATATTTTGTGTATATTTGACCAGCTTTTGATATCTTAATTATTCACAGTGTTCTATCATTATACATACCACGGAAAGTAAATAAATGTTAATATTGAAATTATTGTTTCAGGTACTTTAAATGGCGATTTAAGTATCTGGGACACGGCCAGGAAAATGATTCGCCACCACTGCACCAAGACCTCAGACGAAGGTGTCGTAGGCGTTACTAAAGTTAAATGGGTTAAGAGTCAGCTTATCACTGGATGCCTAGATGGTTCCTTAAGGATATACAACGGCAGGACAGGAGAAAGGAGTGTTGTGCTCACAGGACACAGGTCAGAAATTCTGGATCTTTGTATCAATGTTGAAAAAAACATTGTCCTTACCGCAGCCGACGACGGTACAGCTAGGATATTCAAATGTGACATTAATAAATAAAATTTATTAATTTATTTTTGTATTTTTATCAAACCTACCTAATTCTTAGATGTTATACTTATTTATTTACCCAAATTTTGTACCTAATGCTTTAAAAGGCATACGATACAAATATAAAGAAATATCGCTCCACAAAACAATAATGTTTTGATTGATAATGCCATTATACCTAAATATTTTTTTTCTAAGCAAAATTTTCAACATGCCAAATGCGCACGTGGTACGACGAAGTGGGAGTGAGATAGCCAAAACTCACTAAACTTACTTTGGCTCTAAATTCACATGTACCCATGTTGAGCTATTAGCATCCGTGTTCGGTTGTGACAAGGTTCACTATCGCGGTAGGATGTCGCGCACTAAAGGCCTTTGTATTGTGCGAGATACGACGCCGGTAGACGGTCCCATCCGCGCGCGGTCGCTCTGAGCCCACGGACGGCGACGACATGAATAATAGTAAGCCGTGAACTGTGCTGTAGTGAACAGTGTGCCACATTGCACTAGTTAGCGTAGTGAGATATCGCTGCCAGCGAAATTTCCCCCGTAAACCTACCTCATTAATACCGTTACGTTGTTTTAATGTTTCACGAATCAAACATGTTAAATTACTAGTGTTTATTTGTTAAAGCACTTGTACAGAGGAAACGCGCCTGTCGCTTTTTACCGGGAAGTAAGGTTTAAGTTGTACCCCTAATCTTGTTTGCGATAGGGATAACTTGCAATATAAATATTAATTTTAGTGTAGCGTAGACGCACGTGGTTGTGAGAGCTGGTTGCCTTAGTGTTGTGATGCAATGTTTGCGTGAACGGACCTCGTTTTTCGGCGATACCGTACAAGGATGATTATTTTATAACACGTGTGTTTTGTGAATAAAATAAAAATTTGCATTATTATTCGACATTTGTAACCTTATTTAATATACAATGGCTAAAGTGTCTGCGTCCGATGGCCTTGCGCCTCAGAAGATGGAGGTCGGGGACGGTGAAAGCACTGATAAGGACGATAGATTGCAGTTGAAGAAGGAACTGAGTTTAGTTAACGGGGTGGCCATCATCGTGGGGGTGATAGTTGGTTCTGGGATCTTTGTGTCACCGAGTCTCCTGCTGAACTATGCCGGCTCCAAGGGTATGGCCCTCATAGTGTGGGTGCTGTCTGGATTCTTGTCAATGATCGGCGCGCTATGTTACGCTGAATTAGGTAAGTTTTATTAATTACTAACTGACCCGGCAAACGTTGTTTTGCCAGTGATTCTCTGATATTACTTATATGCATGTCTTATGCATACACAGGGACAGACAGCGGGAGGAGACTATATTTTAGGCAATTGCCTCTGCCTACCCCGCTTTGAGATTAAGAGAAGGCGTTAAGTGTATTTTTTAATATTTTATACTATAATCCTATTGATAAATTATAACTTTAATAATAGTACCCCGTGGTGTATTTAGTTCCTGTAGGTAATTTTGGGATAAAATTTGGCATATGTTACTTCTAATACCTCCAAGAATATGTGAAGTTTTAGCGTTAAATCGTAACAAAGAAATATTCAAATGCATAATATTAGTTCAATAGAACTTACGCAGCTAAATCACCAACTTCTTCAGAATAAAATGCACCCTGGAACTTCCCGCGTAATCAGGTTTGGCAATTCGGATAAAATCTGCACTAAAAACTTGTAATTACAATTATTTCAAAAACCTGTGTGATTTAGTTAATGACATAGTATGTAAAGCACGAAGCGTACTTATGCACGCAGGATGTCTGAAAAATAAAGTAAGATGAGCCTGGAATTGTCGGTGAAATTGCCTACCTTCGAAATTATTCAATTAACTTGATTATTTTAGGCGGCCATTCAACTGTTGCACCTAAATTACATTTCACAACTTTGTTTACCAATAGATAGTAACAACACCAACTTATATGTAGGTACTTTTGATTATTACACCCGCGAGCGAACATTCCGAGTCACAATACCTACATCGATATAAGTAGGTACATTAATATCTCGTAAACGAGGAGTTCTAGGTCAATAACATAAATTGTTTTTGAAGAAATCGTGTAATAGCCTTTAAATTAATAAAGCTTTCTCTACTTCACGTTTTGTATTACAACTTTTTCGAGTGACATAGATTTTGTAGATGACCTGAAATTGTAGTTAGCGTATTTAAGTGTATTTATTTACGAGGTCGCCATCGGTTTCATTCGCGTTTAATCGGTTCCCTGTCCGGATGGAATTTGGGGTTGAAAAGTAATATGTTATACTGATGTATTAGCTATGATGTTCGCATTCGCTTCTGAGGCATTCTGAAACAATAATCAGAAGGCATACTTAGACATAGACTTAACTTTATTTTCGATTAACAAATACAACACGCAAAATAAGATAACAAAAAAAATAGTAATAAGATAAATTATTAGATTAAAACCCATAAATACGAGTAATTGTAGCATAATATCAAAGAATGCATGATGCATTTATTGTCCAACGAAAATGAGCCAAATGAAAATGAAGAAGAAGGCACACAAATGTCGCATAGTTTGTTTCTTTTATGCAAACACGATTAAAACAGGACATACGTTACTTGCGCAGAAATATAGGCATGTGTTTGATTATCCATAATATTCTGAAAGTAAAATCAATGCATATGTGCTTGAGGCGCATTCTTCTCTTTTTGACAGCATAAAAATTACCTGCGTAGTGCTTGGTTTACGTTTCAGAATGAGGGCCACAATGTAGCTAACATGACTTTGTTTTATGTAAATGAAACCAATATCGTCATTTAACCCGTTGGGTTGTGTTTAGTTAATCTTCTAATGTAGACAGATGCATGTTAAATACAAACTTGTCTAGCGATAGTATGAATAAATTATTATAATTAATTGAACATTGGCTTCCTTCAATTCATTACACCTAATTAGGCATTTATTTACTTTAGATATACCTACATGTAGGTAGATATGCCTTATGTACGATAATTATGCTATGTTGCACGCAGTCACATACATGCACTAAGATTATTTCAATAAATTAAACTTAATACAAATACCTAATGAGGTAAAAACTACACACTTAATTCTACAGATAATAAAGAGGAAAGATTTATTTCTTGTTGTTTCTTATTGTGTGTGTGTTGTAGACTGATTCGATTTGAAAAAAATATTTCACCGGAAACTTCTCTATAGGTTTTTTTTTTTTCATATAAGACTCCAATACTCCCAAGGTATAAAGAAAAACTAAAGCAGGCTTCTTCTATTTTTGGTCCTATTTAACATTATAAAATCTAAAGTTTTTTGGATGGTTGTTTTTACTTTTTCACGCTAAAACAACTGAACGAATTTTAACAAAACTTTTCAATAGAATAGAAATAACAAAAAGGCTAAAATTTATCAAAAAATCTCTACTTATTTACTACTAAAATATTGGTAACACCGCCAGGGTATACATACTATCCACATACTAGGTATTTGTTTGATTGAAAATTAAATTTAAAAATCCCATCGTTCGATGGGTTGGCATGTGCCACAGTTTTATTCTTATTGCCCAAATACCTCAAGTCAAGCAGTCAATCAGAAGTTAGATTAATATGCAAATTTTTCCCTCTTCAAAATCTTTGTGACACCTAACGTATGTCAATCTTTAGGTACAATGATCCCGAAGTCCGGCGGCGACTACGCTTACATCGGCGAAGCGTTCGGTCCCCTGCTGGCATTCCTGTACCTGTGGGTGGCCCTGTTCATCCTGGTACCTACAGGCAACGCGATCACCGCCATCACCTTCGCGGAAAACATCCTAAAGCCCCTGTGGCCGGAGTGCGCGCCTCCTGACAACGCTGTGGTCCTGGTAGCTGCGTTTATAACATGTAAGTGTTTTGATCGTAATGATACCCGCTTTAAACTAGTAAACGATGTAAAAGGCGACCTAATAGATATTTGTTATTACACGAAAGGAAAATACTCTCTCTGGACACTCGTCATCCTTACAACTTACCTATCCCTCAGCACCAATCGGGAATTTTTTGGGTCCTTGTTTTAGCGAAGATAGATTGCACTATCTGATAGTTTTTAATGGTTAGACTAGACTTAGAGACACTATTTTTTAAGTCAATCATGCTACTCATGCTGAAAGTGCGACATCTAGATTAGGTTAATATAAAGTTTAAAAATTACCTATTGTTAGGCTGTGGAAAGCATCGTGTCTTCAAAAATGCACTTCATCTCACTATGGGATATGTAACGACAACGGAGTACCTATTTAAAAGCTTTGCAAATGTTTCTTAGTACATATTTAAAAGCTTTCTATAGCTAAGGGTTACTGTCACAAGGCTATAGTGTACCTATTAGTTTTCATCCATGATTACGTGTACTATCTGTGAATAAATATTTTAAACCCTGCCGCGAACTCTGTGGTACACACCATACATTTTTAAAGTCAGAAGCGTACTTAGACTTTACTTTGTCAAAACTTTGATAAAATTATGTCAGATCCCACGTGACATTTAAAATTAAGATTTAAAGTCTTAGTCTAGTCTTAGTGTACCCTAAACTAAAGTATGTATAAAACACGAACTAAATTGCCACAAATTAAAGTATGTACTTTCAGTTTCCATGTTTCCAATATTAAGTGTAGGTTTGTATTGTTCAAATAATTTCCATCACATCTCGCGACCAACAATACGTTCTCGAATGTAGAGTTGGCATCGCTCAAAACACTTGTAAATTATATTCCCAAACCTTATTCTCGGTAAGTAAATTCTGAGAACACGGTAGGTATTCAAGTTACGAGAAAGCGTCCGTATATTGGATGGTATGTGAAAGGATTTTTTTTGTTCCAAAAAGCAAAACGACGGATTCAATGCGCCTGGAACCGGTTGAGCTGGCTCCTTTTCGCGATAATTTTAGGGGTGAAGATTTTTGATTTTGAATAAGTAGTATAACGTGTATACGAGAGTAAAAATGCAAATTAATGATGTTTTGTATTCGGCTCTAACATTCGAATTATACAGGAGCCGAGATAATTTAGCCTAATTCCAAAAACTTATTTACATTGCTAATAGTTCACCCGACATTTACTGTTATATTTAAATCTACTTGACTTCTCCATAAATTTTCCACATTTGCAAGAACTCTTTGCTAATATTGATAAGAGATGTAGGCAGGCGTCTTATCACGTTTTGTGACTGCATGTATTGCACTCGCGCGTTTTTATAACCACATAAATTGCACAGCTATTTATTTCTCTCTACCTGGAAGACCGGCGCACCTCCCCTGAAATGTATAAAATGGCGTGTCAATACGTTTGAACACAATAAGGTGTTCGTCCGCATTTTATAAAAGTACCTTACACGAGTTCAAACTGTTTAGTTTGGTTTTAAAATGGGCGTTATGTTGTTACGGTTAAGTGTCAGCATGTGTTGCGAAGTGACCCCTTAGCATGCCACGTGTAACATGTAAAGAAAATTAGTGTTGTCCCTATCGTCTTGCATGTGCGAGAACGAGGCAGATGTATGGAGGTATGTCTTGTATCGCGCGACGTGCTGGGGTGTCTGGCGATCAGAGGCCGCGGGTCGGCGGCGACTGCCCTGATTGTGGCTGACAGGATAATGTGAGCTTCCTCCCGTCACACTAATATGCTCTTTGTGCGGAATCTATCTTGGCGAACGCGCATTGTAAGGGCACAATGAGAGGTATCCTAGTGATACACATACAAGTGACAAACAATTTAAATATAGAAATGGACTACATGTGACATATTGGTTTGATAAATCGGTATTAATAAAACGTGGCATCCTACCTGCTATTAGGCGCTGGGATAGCGACTTTGCACCAATAAACTGGTTATCACGCGAGAACAGCTGGACCGATTTCGCTAATTCTTTTTGTTGTGTTTGTTATTGCCAGGAGAAGGTCTTTCTTTCTCATTAAAGAAAAAATAAGATACTTGCTTAGAAAATTAGATAAGAATACGTAGCTACCCACCATACTTTTGTTTTGCCAATACACCTACATATAAAACAGTGTTTCTATCTTAATACATATGCATATGTCATACATATAAATCTCCCTCTAAAAGAAAACCGTATCAAAATCCGTTTCGTAATTTTAAAGATATAAGCATACACAGGGACAGACAGCGGGAGGCGACTTTGTTTTATACTATGTATTGATGTAACGTTGTTTTACTTACTTATTCGAAATCAGTATTCATAGTTAAACCACCAAGTGAGTGTACTAGTAGATTATATATCTTAGCTCACTAATTGTCGAGTTGAATGTTCTTGTCACGTGATACCGCCACTAGGCATTATGGACATTAATTTTTGTATAGATACAACGTGAAAGTAAATTGTAAAAGAATTTAATCTCCATGAGTACAAGTACAAACAATTTTATCTTAATGTTTGTAGCTACCCGAGACTAATGATTGAAGACATTTGGTTAAGACCAAATTACTTTTGTCAAGAGGATATCAATGGACGTCCCGCGCTATTTCGTAATGGCGTATTATACAATGGAGTTTCAATAAGGATCTCGAATTATTTTGAAAATACATAGTGTAAAAGGACCCCAAGCATTGAGTCTTAGAAACGTTGTTGGGCTCAAAAAAAATTTCAACTCCCATGGTAGAAAATAGTCTAAGCTGTAGTAATAGTATAGTTTTGTATGGTGACGAAGACATTTTTTTTTCATTTTCATAGTCCCCGCACCGTCATTTGCCATATTAAAAGTTGTTCATATCTAAGAACATTGCTCGGGGTCCTTTTACACGCTGTATAATAAAGCCTATGTCACCCGGGGACAGTGTAACTTCCTTCCTTCTAAGATTTATTCAATTTGGTTTAATTTTTGTGGAGCCTAATCAATTAAAAAATAATTTTAAAGAAAAAGAACCGACTTCAACTAGAACTTGTCGTCCTCCCCTTTTATCGGATCTAGGCTAAATAAAAAAATAAATCTCAAACTCTGACTTCCTTATGGTGGGACCACTTTTGAAATATTTTCTTTCCGTTTATGAACCGATTTTGATGTTTTTTTTTTTGGAAATAGGATATTTCCAAGGTTGTCCCATGATAAGGAAGTATGATGATGGCAAAACCAATACAACGAGGGGATCTTAAAAAACGTATGGATACTAATTGAACTCGTTTTTTTTTTCATTAAAATTATATTGAAATCGCTTAAAAAATCATTACATAGTATAAAAAGTTATCTCCCGCTGTCTGTCCCTATGTATGCTTACATTTTTAAAACTAAGCAACAGATTTACATGCAAATAATAGCAGAGACAAACTTGTACATCACTTAACTTTTACTTTAATCGTGTACATTAGTGAAACAACGTTTGCCGGCTCAGCTAGTTAAGTAGGTAATAAAGAGGAAAGCGTCTTTACTCTAAAGGCCCAGGTGTCTCTCAAAATGCTTTTTTATAGTCATGGACAGCAGTGGAGCTCTGCCTATTCCTAGCTATAGAGTGATTTAATACTACGAGCATTTATTCCTTTATTACTAGGTATGTGGCTCTCTGACACGAAATCACACTAGGTACATCGGTGCATAAGTAGGTACCTACATGAAAAACCTCTTTTGCTTATCAAAGCCCGCGTTAAAACTATTTATAAGAAATGAGTACTATAAGTAAACAGAAATTTCCAGTATTATTAAATTAAATAAATATTTGCCTCAGATACAGTGATTTTATTAGTTCATCGTAAAATTGCTAATGCGATAAAATAGAGAAAATTTCAGATCTCTCCATTTTTCGCGTACGATAAAATATTTCGGTACTTCTAAAATGTGTGAATATAACCTTGGGGACTTTTACTTCTCTTAGGTAACTAATTAGCAAGGATTATGCTTGGCGCGCAGTCTAAACAACTTCTCTAGAGCTTCAGCCAATTTGTATTGAGATGGGTGACCTTAAGTGGTATTTTTTCGACGCGCGTTAGATGTGGGTTCCTGTTGTCGTCAACCGTTAAGCCTCGTATGTTAGGGGACTTCGCGTGGCTTGTGAATCCAGGTTAACCACATGCCAGAAATTTAGTGGAATCTCGATCAATTATGTAGTGACATTAGAGATAATTAGTAGAGTCTGAGGTGCTTCGAACGGCACTTTCATGTTTGTCCTCAGTTGTCCTTTTGATTCTGTTACTTTTCATAACAATAAATTAAAGAAAAAAAACCGACTTCAACCAGTAAAATTTGATATATATGTATGTGGTTTTCTCATGGATGCCATTGCCGGAACTGAACCAAATTTATATGGGTAAAACGGGAAGCACCAGCTTTCAAATAAAAAAAAAACATCCAAATCGGGCGAAAGTTCTGAGGACTCTTCTGAGGAAGTATTGAGAATCTCGTCCTTTTTTTGAAGTCGGTTAAAAAGTGTGAATTTCCCATCAGAAGTTCCTTAAAGCAGTTTCTCTTAGAGAAACTACTGGAAATAAGCGCACTTTCAGCCAAGGACCCAGGCTATTGTCACTTACTGTTTAGAAACAGCTAGCAGTGGATCTATCCAATTGCTTGCTTTTGTTGGTTTACTGCTACGGTTCAAAGTAAAACGGCGGTCGATCCTGATAAAAGCAACAAAAGTCAATTATAAAAAACATTAGTTATGGAGATCCTGATTAGGCAACCGGGACAATAATATTAGACAGAAGATATATACCTATAAAATATAACATCATACATATGTTTTCCAGGTCTCCTAACGGTGATAAACTGTTACGACGTGAAATGGGTGACGCGGCTGCAAGACTCCTTCACGCTGGCCAAGGTACTCGCTCTAATGGTGACCTTCTTCGCCGGCATATGGTACCTCTTCTCTGGACACACGGAGAATATGGAGAACATGATGCAGGGCACCAAAACCTCTTCGGCGGATATTTCCATTGCGTTCTACACTGGACTGTTCTCATATTCCGGATGGAATTACTTGAATTTCGTCACTGAGGAATTGCAAGATCCTTATAGGTGAGTTATATTTATATACTTACGAGCAATGAAATCGACCCCGCTTACTACTACAACCAATAGCATACTGAGTCTATTTCGTTGCTCGCGAGTGTACATATTAGTTAAACAGGGTGTACCGGCACTGCAGGGTAGAGTGGTACAAACTGGTTTATCTAAATAACTCTACAATTAATATAACCTCCAGGATTATAAGCGTAGCGTTTGGTCTAGTGGTCGGGTTCTTGGACTTGCGGTCGGAAGGTTGTGGGTTCAAGAACCGCCTGTGTATACCAATGAAAGCGTTGGGTGTATGTACACTACGCAATTCTTATACGGTGAAGTGACAATATCGTGAAGAAGGCTCGTGGTCTCACCCCTTGTCGTTGGGTGTGTTGGGTTAAATACGCTTGGTGAATCGCGGCTCTTTGCTAAGCAAGTGGGACCCAGCAACCCTTAGGGATTAAAAGGCGTGAAGATTTAATCTAAATATATAAAAGGAAAAGCTGACTGACTGACACATATCAACGCACAGCCTAAATGGCGAAACGTAGAATAGGCACTTGAAATTAGGGGGTACCGTAGGGGTGCACTATGAAAGGAATTAGCGAAATTCCCACGGGAATAAACGAGAAAATTATTTTGTATGAAAAATTTAAACGGCTGAAGTTAGATGGTTGAAATTAGGTATACAAGTACCTTAATACACTTAAAGCTTAGCTGTAACAGGAAATAGGAAAACTCCCACGGAAAGGAGAGTTAGCGGCAAAAAGCTTTTGTATGGAAAAAAATAAACCGCGTAAGATGGATGATTGAAATTAATAATATATGACGACGGTCTTAAGGCTACCACTCAAAACCGATTTCGGCGGTTTTTTTGGGAGCCTTAAACTAAAAACCCCAAAACCACTTCAGGATTTTAAGTAAGTTAATGGCACATAGGTTGACAGACATCTTCCCTGATCGCGTGACTATTTGCCGTTTTACTGTGTCTTTACAGCTATACATAATATTAATGCGAGCAAATATTTGACGTTAAGAGCAGTAGAAGCGTTGATATGTTATCTTGTTTAATCGCTGCGGCAATTGGAAATTAAATCTGAACTCCCGCCTTAGTTGTTTTACTGATTTAAATTTAAGCAAAATGGAGAACAACTAACATTAGATAATAAGTCTAGGTGATAAACAATTATGTAACTTATCTTAATAAGCGTAATAATTACTTTGTACACGTTCTTTGACTCCGCGTTTAATAGTTTATGGCCGAGTTCTTATAACGTCAAGGGTTCATGACGTCATGCGTGATATGTGAGGAGCACGAATTCGAATCTATCTCTATGTGTACCTAATACCTACACACATCAAAAGTGTCTAGGGATCAAGAACATTTTTAGCTCTAAAAAATATTATCTAAAAAACATTTCATTTTTAGATCATTGTCTTATTGTTCTAATTCTACATTCATACACACTCTGGCTCTATGCTCCACAGACGATAATCGAGACGGTAGGTATTTATAATAAACGCGATAAATACTTGCTTGAACAGTAATTTTATTATCTGCTCATTACCACACTTCAAGATCATAGGTCTACGTCCAGTGATGACTAATTTGGTTACTTCACCTATCTAAAGCACGCATTTTGCTTATGCTGTAGATATTCGTAGCAATAAAAACATTGAGTTCGACGCACTACGGATCAAGTTTGCTACACTTTCCTTCCTAGTATCACCACACTTACACCTGTTAAATGGGGGGAATTGAAGCTAAGTGGATATTGCAATTTCACTCGTATGGTCTGTCTTATCATCGTATGAAACAGAATTGTCTCCCGCTGTCTGTCCCTATACATAAAATAATAAATTAAAATAAAAATATTATACAACAACACACACATTGCCTTCATCCCATGTTAAGTAGCTACAGCACTTGTGTTATGGAAATCAGACAACGAGATATATTTATTTATATATATTTTTTCATTTAAATAATACTTATATAAATAAAACACCTAGACACGTCCAACAAGTACTTAAAAGCTCATCACCTAAGCACCTTTTTAGCGGTGGGAATCGAACCCACGACCCTACGGAGCAGAGTCAGACATGCTGACCACTACACCAACCGTCTAAATGCTTAGACCTTTAAAGTACGCAACGGATTCCATGTGGTCTTCTTCAGTGATTCTTAGGGGAGGTTTATATGTATAATACAATGCATACAACAGCAGAGAAACATTGTTAATGTATATTGGCAAAACAACGACGTTTGCCGGATCAGCTATTAAATATGATACAACGA
>SJJU01072238.1:0-36556 GCA_012932125.1 Conopomorpha cramerella
TGATTTCACTAAAAGAAAGCTACATTTTTCCAAATGAACATAGGCTACTTTTTATATTGTCTAATTACATTTGGCTTTAAATATTGTAAATAAAAAAAATTGTATTGTATCGCCATTGCACCCGTGCAAAGCCGGGGCGGGTCGCTAGCTTTCTATAAAGTGCCTTTGTTGAGGACCTATTTGTGTAAGGACTATTTTCATTTTCATCTAGGAGGAAAGTCGCTTTGATTCACTCTTGCGTCGTTGTGGATGTTTCATATAATATATGTATTTATAACTTATACGCAGGTTTAAGTTATAAATATATTATATGAAACACTAATGGCTTCTTTATTTGTCTTTTTGAAAATTCTTTTTTTTTGCAATTATTGTGTTAATGTGGTGGAAGTAGGGTAGTAGTAGAATAAGGTTCTAGTCATGAAAAATAATGTAGTGAGAGTGAAAAGTAAAGGAGAGGAGCTCCTATTTGATCAATTTGTGACTCCCATGTATTACTCCACGCAGCATTGAAATGTGATTGGTCCATCATGACGTTTTAACGACTTTCACGAATTTATCGATATACTGTGACAATGACACCAACTATATAATATTACAAGTGGACTCGACAGACGTTGTCCTGTCTTAACTAATAAAATGAATATAAAATTAGTATAACCTCCGAAATATAAACTATCCCATCTCTAAAATTGGACGAAATTACAAATAAATGCCATCTTTTGTGAATATCGGTAGCCTTGGTGAAGAGTTCATTGGGAACAAACATCATGACACTGGATTTTTATATATTAAGATTGTACACGAAGAGATAATACTTGACTAATGGTAAATGTGCCGAATCTCGAGACCACATGAAAAAAAAAAACTTATACGCAAGTACAGTGTACATTAGCGACCTTCTACTTTACATTAGCGTCCGTTAAATAAACCCTGCACCGAAATTCACGTTGAAGAAGTGAATATATTTGCTCATTAACTGCAACAACGCGATACTTCACAATAGTTTGTTATTGTGAAAAGAATCCTTAGTAACAGTAATAAGATTGATATTTCAACAGTGTCACATTTTGAGATGCCGCGTTGATGCAGCAAATGAGCGATATAATAATAATAATAATGTTTATTAACCAATTTATTACAAATAAGCATTTACACTTGAAATTTATAAATTTTTCAGGCTTGGAGCAAATGTGAGTCACGCTTACTTTCGGGTTTGCGATGGGTTCACACTAGGCTATGCCTGTATCGTGAAACCCTGTTTTTACTCTATAACAGTCCCAATAGCCATAATATGTCAGCATTGAAAGCATTAAAGGGGTCAACGTACCTTCTCCATCTCAGCGCTGAGTTTCATCTTCATGGTGTCCTGCAGTATGGGAAACTTGAGCTTCCAGTCGGCGACTGTCTTGCTGCTCTTGGACAACACCATGGCGATGCGCTCAATGTCGGCCATGTTGACGCGCGCCTCCCTGAGCGAGCAGTCGCTGATGGTTTACATTGAAATATATTTATTTGGCACTATTGTCGGCTGGTTATCCTGCAGCCTGTATTAGAAGTCACAACAACTGTTAAACATTATCGTTACATAGTATAGAACAAAGTCGCCTTTCGTTGTCTGTCCCTGTGAATGCTTAAATATTTAAAACTACGCAATGGACTCTCGATGCGAGGTTTATATGTATATATAAAACATGCATGTAATAGCAGAGGAATACTATTTACAGTGTACATTGGAATAAAAAACGTTCGCCGGATCAGCTAGTTAAAAATTAATAAAAAAAACTTTTTTTGTTAAACTGTTTTATCATAGTCCATCTTGCATTTACAAATTATATACTAAATACATCAAATTGTATTGTCACTGGAAGTAGCTTGTATATAGCGTTTTAGCTATTTGTACTAAATATCAAGTTAATCCTTCAACAGGAAGTGGGTTAAATTCAAGTTACTAAATTTGACCCAAACAAAAAACGCCGCGGTCAAACTAAATAAAACCTACGTCAAACTAAAATATCTAAGGAGAAATTATACATCCAAATAAAAAAATAAACGACGAAACAGAACCCTTCTTCAAGCTTTAGAACAGTTCATTCAGACTATCCACGTATGCTACTTTCTACTTCCCAATTGCCCGGGATGTTATTGATAAGATGGTATTATTACAATTTTGTAAAGATCGAAGAAGGAGAAGAAAAATATTTGAATTTGGAATTTATGATAATCGAATGTCAGATTTGTCGAATACCTACTGCACCAATCACCGTGCTTAAAGATTAACCCTCGTATTCATAGTTAGAACAGCTCTAGTGTACTGTTAGTAAAGGTCTCATAACTTAGTCAAATGTACGCCAAATACGGACAAACCAATCTAAGTTTATATACGTCAAATAGTTAGTCAACGTTTTAACTTTTTTATGAAAAAGACAGTAATTATATAAGATACTAGTATGATTATTTAACTAAAAGTTCCCAAATATATTCTTGCTAGATATTGCAGATATAGACATGGAGAGGTGCCTGCCTGCAGCTTCTACTAGGTACCGTAAACATTGAAATGTCAGAAAATTACTTCTAAGTTGTAACTAAACCTATATTGTAAGAACACTGTACACTTAGAACGCAATAACATTTTGTATTGTATATGTAGAGTACCTATATTGAAAAAAATAAGTCTCACTTTTTTCAGAAACCATTGTCACCTCAATATTTTTTAAGAAACATGAAATAATTACCTATTAGCTGCCTGTCCACGCAGACGCTCGACGGTCGCCTCCAGCTCGTACAGATCATTCTCCAGTAACAGCATGTCCTGCCTGTATATCTCTTCCTCGCGGGACAGTTGCTGGAATTAATCAAAAGGCCGATTGACTCCGAGGAAAAATATGGAATTTTACATAAAAATCTTTAACACAAACGTCACCGTAGTCGACACAAAGAGTTTTAACTCCCAAGTTTTGTTTCAGCATGAACGAGTCGTTTACAGTTCAATCGATCCGATAGATACAAGGCAATGAGTGGGCGATTTCTACCAAAACTCTCAGTAGTTTTTGTTCCATCCAGTTGAGAAGTGTTCCGCTTCCGTTGGACAAGCAATGATAGGTTTGTTCCGACAAAGGGTTGACCGTTTGTAGTGCATACTTTTTTCTCTTGTCGACAAGTCGATCACGAGTGGAATAGGTACGAGTCGGCGACAGTCGTAAGTGAACAAAGCGTTGACGTTGTTAGCTTCAAATTGGACTTTTTTAAAATACACTTTATGTACAACAACACTGAGCTCACATTTCAACGTCAGTATTAATTAAACTGTGTTTCTCTATAAGATGAGCGACCTTGCTGTCATCTCCTCTCCGAAGGTTATGTCTGCCCCATTCTTACACCTTTTAGTGAGTGTATTTAATTTCTATAATAAACCACTATTTTGAGCACAAACAATATAATATTCTTGTGCGTCATTATGGGTTGAATGTACGAAATACCTGAGTTGACATTGAATGGACATTATACTGAACAAAGACGTTATAATAATAACGGTATTGTGAAAGTATAATCACTGCCCACGTCCATAAAAATTTGAGACTGCCGCCGTGTATTGTTACATGTTTAAGAGAAACCTATACCTATATAGTTTTATAAATAAAAATTAGGCTATACGATGTATGTAAGAAAGCACATAACATTGTTATATTTGAAGAAAAAAAACCTAGTAACTAATTCTACTGTCTGCAGTAAAATGTTTCTCAGAACAGAGAGTTTGTTCTTGATGTTACATTCGATACTTTTCTTAAGAATCTCTTAATTCACAAGTATTTCTGTTCGTGCTTAGTAAGCGAAATATATAAGGTAGTTTTACATACTTTATTGTATTCCTAGCACTACGGTACCTATGTGTCTCGATTCTTATAGAACACATGTTGAAAATACTAGGAATCTCTATTCGTGGTTTATGGCGATCGAACTAATCTTTAGGAAATTCGTATGATGCTACTTTTAATCCTTGGGGGAGATGGTCCTCCTTAGCATTGGTCTGCAATCCGTCTAGGAGAAGGAACACTCCAAAATGAAAACCACAATACGGGAGATGGACCTCTTTAGCATCGGTCCGCAACCCGTCTAGAAGAGGTAACTACGAAATTAAACATAAAAGATACCCAAGGAAGGTTGAAGTCAGGCGGGCGGCCGGTCGTAAAAAAAAGGCCAAATCTAACTGCAACATGGACGTAAAGAAACGTGTTGCGCCGACCCTACCTAGTGTGGGATAAGGGCAGGAAAATGATGATGATGATGCTACTTTAAATCACACTTGCTAAGGAAACACACACGGTTAACGAAGCGTATTTTAACCCAACGTGACAGGGGGTGAGCCAATCACCGTTACAGAGCTCACACACATCGCGGTATGTGGGTTTCACTACGCTGTTGCCAATCATCGCGTTTCGTAGCGCACTGCTCTGAAAAAGATGGTACAGGTACCCGTTGATACAGACTTGGTGGAGCGGGTCTCAAACCCACAATACACCGATTACAGATCCGAGCAGGAAATACAGGAAGTCTACGTAGTTACACAGAAAGGACTCAATCCACATTTTGCCCGAAATTGAGTTAGCTATACCAGGGTACTAAATTAAGACATGTCTGTGTTTTTTTTGACAGTACTAATTTTTATGGTTTAATCGATCAAGGCAGCTCAACCGGGGGTGCTAAAGTTATAACTGAAATATGGAATCTAGTGTACGTACAACGCAGAATGTGTACGTGTTGAAAGAATCCATGTACGTCTCGTAGTTTTTTTTTTATTGACAATATTAACTTGTATGGTTTAGTCAATCAAGGCAGCTCAACCGGAAGTGCTAAAGCTATAACTGAAATATAGTGTAATTGAGTTAACTAAACCAGAGTGCTAAATTAAGACATATCCATCATATAAAAAAAAACATATACACAAAAAAGTTCACTACAACCTATTTTTTATGTACCTTGACTCAATCCACATGTATGGCGGGTCAATAGCGCATCCAACTTTAAAGCTCAATATCGAAGTAACTTTTTGTGAATCGAGTCCTTTCTGTGTAACTACGTCCGTGTCATTGAACATTTTGTTTGCCAACCGTACATGTGCAATTACTGCAGGCCTAGCACGCCCGTCAACAAAGATATGACATAGAACAAATACGCGCTCTGATTGGCTGCTGTGTCACGCTTCGTGCGACTCAACTAGTTTCAACAAATCGCAGCGGGTTATATGTCTTGTCACTTATTTCTTGGAGCGCTGTGCTAGGGGGGCTGTCGTAACTAACTACGTAACTAGTGTTGACGGTCCCGTTGGTGTACTATTCAGCATGTGTGCCTCTATTCCGTAGTGTCGTGGGTTCGATTCCCACCGCTGACAGGTATTTGGGTGATGATCTTTTAAGTACTTGTCGGATATGTCTGGGTGTTTTATTTATATAAGTATGAATTCATAAGAAGAAAAAAATGTATATAAGTATATTTCGTTGTCTGAATTCCTTAACACAAGTGGTTTAGCTACTTAACATGGGACGAAGGCAATGTGTGCGTTGTTGTAAAATATTTATTCATTATTTATATGTATTTTATTTAATGTCGTCACGAATGTAAAACAACAATGAACAGCTGCTCTAAAGTATGTCAAATGTTGAATCGTTACTATTACATATAGATAAACAGTAGCATAACACAGAGCTTGATGAAAAAAAATGATTTTACAACACACACATTGCCTTCATTCCATGTTAAGTAGCTAAACCACTTGTGTTATGGAATTGAGACAACGAAATATACTTACTTAAATCATTGTTTTTTTTTCTTCTGAATACATACTAATATAAATAAAACACCGAGACACATCCAACAAGTACTTAAAAGTTCATCAAGTAAGTACCTGTCAGCGGTGGAATCGAACCCACGGACACTACGGAATAAGAGCGGACATGCTGACCACTACACCAACGGACCCGTCAAAAGATGAAAGTCATGTACGATTGACAGTTGAAAAACATTTTTTTTCTTGGCTCTTATGTTCAGCTTTTAAAGCCGACCAATTCTGCCACAAACAAATGTTATTATCTTCGTGTTCAAGTTATAGTATAGTAAGTAATTCGTCAATAGTCAAAGTCGTGTCAAAAACACATTAAAATGTGAGGGTGGACCATCACATTTCAATGCTGCGTGGAACATTATACGGGAATTACTCTCCTTTACTTCTCACTCTCACTACATTATTTTTCATCACCAGCACATTATTACACTAAATCAACCACATTAACACAATAATTGCAGCGAAAAATTAATTTTGAAAATGACAAATAAAGAACGCCATTTGCATTTCATCGCTTTCCGTCACAAAGTCCAACAAACGTCGTTTTACTGCATAGAAGGACTGAGAAGAAACTGACACCTTTTCAAACTGTCAATGCGAGCATTTGAGTGAGTGGAAGCGATCTACTCACCATTTCAGGGTTACTCTCGCAGAAGCTGGCGGCCAGTGCGCCGATCTTCACGATAGCCTCGGCCATCATCTGTCGCATCTGATTCGCGTGGGAGAGCGTCGACCGGCGCAGGTTGCGTGTCTGAAGTTCCATGGAAATAATCATAATCATTATGATCTTAGGACATTGATGTCCACTGAGCTAACTAGGCCTTAGGCACAAAGAGTGTTCTTGTTGCATTGCTAATGGGGGCGATGATGATTAATTTATTAAATTAAAAAACTTTACTTACTTGTAACTATTAAATTTAAAAAAAATCCCCGATTTCTAATGTTCGTGTCGTGCCCTTTCATTGGATACCCCACTTGAACATATTTGTATGAAGTTGACTTGTTTTCCTCAGTTTCAACCCTCATAACTTTTGAACAAAGTATTCAATTTTCATTTAATAAACAGATTCTAAATAGTCGTGCTCTTTCATTTCATGACTTATTCACTTTCAGACCCCATACCTTTTGAGTAGGTGAACAGACATCAATCAAGCAAAGCTAATAACACGCTAGCTTGCAAACAAAAAAAAAACGCATTAATATCGGATCATCCGTTTGGGAGCTACGTTGCCTCAGGCAGACACATACATACACAGATACGACAAATTTATAACAACGCGTCGTTTTTGCGTCGGGGCTTAAAAAAGAAATAAAGAGTGTTAAATCCATAAAAAATGTATTCATCTAAGTCAGTGATTTGCGTACAACCGCTTTGGAAGTATCAAATATTTATAAAGTACATTATACTGAATGAATGTTGAGGCAAAGCGCGGCAAGGTTTCAGGCGCAATCGCTGAATTATTCATGTTGTTATTTTACATTAATTCTTGTTTTATGGTTGTTCTTTATCCAACAATGTGCAATGAATAAAAACTTTTTGACGTATGACTAAATGTTTGCTGAATGAGTATGTAAAGCCTAGTCGAGCTCGCGATCAGTTGTTTTGTAGGGACTAAAATAAAGGTTCTGTGTTTTGTGGTCGAGTAGATAGGTAGGTACCTATATTTCGTAAAGACAAGTTACCTATACATAGGTGTCAATCCTTGGGGATTAGTGCCTTAATTTTTTAATGAAACGCAGACAGACATTATAACTCAATATTGTTCGTACGCGTGGACTACTCGTGACCACGACGCATGCAACTGCGTCGAAATGTCGAGTAAAATAACAAAGGTAAGCTCGAGATTGCCTTTCATTATATTCGCGCCTAAATACCCGGTGAACAATATTGAGTTATAGAGCCTACCTTGTCGTAAAAGCCAGTGTACGCTACTGCCATATGCATATTATCTCGTTTATATCATTAATCAACATAAGTACACACACAAAAGTGTCTAGGGATCAAGAACATTTTCAGCTCTAAAGAAAAATCTAATTTATTTAAATCAAATCTAATCTTCTGGATTGGTATCCTACCTAATTCCCCATGCCATGACTTATCACCACATTTTGTATAAATTATGAATGAATTCAGTTTTTGTAAAATATATTCTTGATTGCAATCTTCTAAAATGTACTTGATCCCTAGACACTTTTGATGTGTGTATAATGTCATTACCTCAATCATCAAGTCCCTGCTCTGCTTGTGGAGCTTACTCAGCTCAGTGAAGAACTCGGGCGAGACTGTGATGTTGTAGGTGCGCTGGGACACCAGGGCGAGCGACGGACCCACCAGACCCGCAGGCTTGGGCGGCGGAGCTGGCTTCAGGCGGTCCCGCTCTGCGTGAACGCCATACAATATTACAACCAGGTCATATCTGTGTCTGTGTTACCCGGAGTCGTTAAAACTATATACTGTAGCGGCGTGCACATCATAATAGGCAAAAAGGCATAGTATTTTGGCTACCCGACCTAATAATATATATAGTTATTGCTAGATCTTTTTTTGTTGTACCTACTCACGACATAGGCTAACGAAGGTTCTGTGTTTTGTGGGTGAGTAGATAGGTAGGTACCTATATTTCGTAAAGACAAGTTACCTATGCATAGTTGTCAATCGTTGGGGATTACTGCATACCTTGTCGTATAAGCCGGTGCACGCCACTGCTGTACACAATATACCAATCACCAAATTACTCTATGTACATGTTATTCCCAAATATTTTAAAATTAGTTAACCTGCCCCCCTAGCAAAGCGCTCCAAAAAAGAAATGACAAGACACACCAGACACTGCGATTGGTTGAAACAAACTAAGTCGCACGATGTGTGACATAACAGCCAATCACAGTGTTTGTTCTATGTCCTGTTTTTCTTGACGCGCGTGCTAGGGCTGCTGGAAGAGATAGCTCTGATCCACAAAGTAGATTATTGCAATATTTCCATTGCAAAATGTACATACATACATTAATTGTTAATGTACAGTGTGCAATAAATATTATAATAATTAATTCAATCGAATGTGGAATTTTCTTTGACGTTTTTCTGACAGATTTTCGGGCTGAGAACTGTCATTACTGTCAAAATTTGTTTCGAAAGTGTGACAGTAATGACAGTTCTCCGTCCGAAAATCTGTCAGTAAAACGTCAAAGAAAATTCCCTTTGACAATAACCTGTTAAAACAACCTCCACCGGCCAATCACAGGGTCGTCGATCAAATGTTATGAACGTCAAATTATCTTTTAAGAATGGGTGTGAAAACAAACAGTTGATCAGCGCTGTGGTGCGTATTGGTTTACGAACCTCCACCGGCAAATCATAGCGTCGGTCAATTGTTCTGACCGCGTTGTCATATTGAATACGTTTCGGAAATCCAAAAATATTAGAACCAAATCTCGAAGAACAACTTTTGTCCAAGGAACGCTATGTCAAAACCGAAAAAAAAATTACCTCTTTATCTCAGACCAAAAACAACTAGAGTTTCACTCCTAAACTGACGTTTAGAATAAAACGAGACAACGTTATGAAAAGCATGAAGGAGTGAAAGAGTAAGTGACAATATCTTCTGTCCCTTACTGCATATCTGGGTAAATCTGGATACAAACTGTCTAATTAGTAGTAAAAGTGACAGAAGTACATTTTCCATAGATTTTGGTGGGAAAATGACAGACTGAAGGTGGTACGCGGCTTGTAAGTCTAGTTGTGTTTGGTCTGAGCTCTTTATATAAAATGGCAAACAAGGTGTTAGGTTGTAGGAAGAAATTAAATATTTTTTTTTGTTTTTGGCATAGAATGGGGAATTTTCTTTGACATTTTTCTGACAGATTTTCGGGCGGAGAAATGTCACTTCCCAATTTCTTTGGTATCATATGGGCAGAGTGACTTTCTCGAGGTTCGCCAACGTTATTGATTTAGCGTTGTACAACATATTCGCTCATTTACTGCAACAGCTCGACATCTCAAAATGTGACACTGTTGAAATAACAATCTTATTACTATTACTAAGGACTCTTTTCACAATAAGAAAATATTTTGGAATATCATGTTGTTGCAGTAAATGAGTGAATGAACGCGGGTGGAACGGACTATTACTATTAGGTATCTATATAAATAAAAATGAATCGCCGTTCGTTAGTCTAGCTAAAACTCGAGAACGGCTGGGCCGATTGAGCTGATTTTGGTCTTGAATTACACGGGAAAGTCCAGGGAAGGTTTAAAAGGTGTATTTCTTCCAATACACGAGGTGCAAATCTTCCTACGGCAAAAGAAATGTTTGCCGGGACAGCTAGTATTATTATATTAGACTGGACGTAATCTTTTAACCAAAGATGAGCTTAAGCCTTTAAGTAGGCACAGGCCTTGTGTAGAGGAATCTGACGGTCAATTTTAATTGTTGAAAATTTGCCGAAAAAGACTTAGATTATGTACGTTTTTTTATTATGTTTCCTATAAGACATACATGTTCAGAAAATTTAAATAAAAACACATGAAATTCGCATTGAATTCAGTATCTACCTACAAGGTTCATTAAAAAATAAATAGCGAACTTTTTTATTTTCAAATGATATTCAATCAATCACACATTTTTGTATTAAAAGCGATGATTAAAACTTTGTTTACAAAGTATACCTAGTTCCTAGTTTAGTTCACTAAGTTTCGCAAAACAAGGTTGGAAGTTAGGGTATTTTTTTTATTACCTATTCCCCTGCGGGATGCGCGCTATGCTGTAAATCTGACAAACTACAAAACAAGTCTGGAAAAGTTTCTCTTACGTTTCAGTACAAACAGTGAAAAGATTATAACAAGTACCTGCGGATATTCACAATAGATAATAGAATATACAATTCAGCAAGCTTACGCCTGAATAACACAGACTGACTGGTACTCGATACGTTCGTTCATTTATCACGGGAATCTCGGCCGTATTGATAACAGCTATAGCACCGAAGTTGCATGACATGTATAATTCAAGCGCTAAAGTTAGTGCTTTCACAGTGTCTTGTCATCGTGACGCAGTACAACCCGATTTGTCTAGTAAGACACAAGGTCTTGGAATTTTCTGAGATTTTATTTATATACTAGCTGACTCGGCTAACACTGGAATAGATATCTAATGAACAAGTGTGCTCCATCGTAGACCACATCGCTGCTTAACGTCAGACAGGATGGTGGACAAACGCAAAAAAACACTGTTATACTATAGTCCTCGTACATAAATCCCGTTCCCGTAGGGAATTTCGGGAATTCCTTTCTAAGTGTACCCCTACGGTACCTACGCTAAGTTACTGCCAAATTTCAGTCCTTCGTTTAGCCGCTTGGGCTGTGCGTTTATTGCCAGTCAGTCAGTCAGTTCTCCTTTAATCTATTTAGATTTGGCACACTAATAGAGGCTTACACAAAGTATAAAAGTAACCATGTAACTTAAACTAAAGCCGGTGTATCCTCAAATTACAGGTGAACACTTCATGCTATTTAGTTAGGTATACCGGTTATCTACACATTAGAAAAATCTACTTCAATGTGGATATTGTCCAAATTCGGCACCACAAACGTGAAAACTGTGAAAAAACGCATAGTTTATTGATTGTCTTTGAGGATTTAGCCTGTTTCGCTACAAGAAGGCCTTTTACAAACGAAATATTTCCGTACGATCGAACGAACTATTCAATCAAGTGAAATGTACATGGTTGCGAATTAATAAGAAACTGTAAAGTCGATAAAACGTTTTGGATTTTCTAAGGCGGATTCCCGGTATAACCCCATTTCTAATCCAATAATTTCGGACTATCGACATGGGAGAAATGTGTACGCGACTAAATGACAGCGTGGCGAAAGCTAAATGACACATCTTCACATTATGCACCTACATATATGTATAGGTATGTATATAATATTACGCGGAGTCGAGAAACTTTAACACACAACACACAAGTAGCTAGCGAGTGAAACTTTATTTGCAATGCGACTTTTTTTGCACGATGAAAGTGTAAAATAAATCGGTTTGTCGATTCATTAGAAATTCTGCAGTACTCGGCTTACCAGAGTTTTAGTAAAAGGAAAACATGTAAACAAACAAACGAATGTTATTGCATAACAGATAACTTTTCACCCGTCCGTATATAAGTTGAATTACCTTGAGACGACGTCCTCGGCAATGTCGATGATTTGATTGCCGGTTTGGTTGGCTTTGTATCGGCTTGTTATGGCAAAGAAGAAAGCGGAAAGAAATCAAAATACAAGAATTATGGACATGGTTATGATATTAACTACATAGAGGTTTCACGATGCTTCCAAAAATTGTAAATATTCACAAAGAGCGCCCAGTCAATACGCATAATGTGAACTTGAAAGCGACTGTAGCGTGTCCGCGGCGATTAACTGCGCGCTCCTCATATTAACACTAAACCTATTCAAGAGGTGTGAAATTAATGATGCCAACTCATTATAAAAATGTCGACTGAACGAAAAACAAAATACGTGAACAATGTAAACAGGTAAACGAAGAGTTGACAAAATTATTTCAAAACTAACAAAGGGTCGTTAGAGACGCCGCTGTTATTTCGTAACATAATGTTAACTTCCAGGGATATTACTCTTTCAATCTAATAGCAGGACTCTTTCAAATTCACCAAATACAAAAAGAAAACCTAAATGGAAATCAACTTAAAATTAAACAAGGGACCGTAGTGGTGCCTGTTATAAACTGCTATACGGTAATACCAGATAGTTAGTTCCAACATTTCAATGCACTGTATTCACCAAACACCATCACCAAATTGTAACAACTAATTTTTACTATAATAACAGTCTACTGGCATACAATTAATAAAGGATTCAGTGCATATCTCAAAGGTAATTATGGTCAGTAGGCAATGCACGTGGGTAATACAATGTAATGTATGTATGCTATGAACATACCTGAGTGTTGGGGCGAGTGTTGTATGGGAGAGTTCAAGTCTGGCGGGTCGTCGCTAAACGACACCGATTTCTCAAATGAGACAGATTTTTCTGAAATGACAAAGTGACGAGTGAGTATAGCTAACACGCCGCGACCCAGCGGCCGAGAGCCAGCAGCGAGGTGACATACTCTCCACCAAAAGAGAAACAAAACAAATTGTTAATAATAATAATGATAATCAGGCGGCAATCAACGTGTATATAAGGTAGGTACATACGAGACGAATACAACACTGGTTAGTCAACCAACACACACGACGTGCCAATTATTCATCATTGCCTCTCGATCACAGTACGTACGGTGGTGCAGATAATGTGCATTAGGTATGAATAGAACTTTTAGGAATTTAGAAATCGATGGTTGTTTAGTCGAAAATCGAAACGTTGCTCGTGTGCGTAATAAAAAGCGCATAGTAAGTGGGTTTCGGTGATTCAATTCAATATTTTGTGTTTTAACGTGTGGATATGTTTTGGCTAGGTAGATATATATATAAGCTGTAGTAAAAAATAAAAAAAACAATTTAATAAAGAATTATTATTGCAAACATTTCAGCATTACTAAAACAATGTATCTGTTCAATTTACGGCTATTATAATTCTAATTCTAATACAGACTAAACGGAGCGGATAGTGACATTGCCACCCCAAACAGTTATCGGGGTAAAAGCTTGCTCCTCTAAAATTACAAACAGTTATCGATGCAAACGCGAAATGCTTACAAGCCATGTACAACAGCATGGGGTTCAATCGAACGTTTATTAATTTAAAAAAAATATAGGTACGTAAAAAGTCTTGAATAAAATATATAACAACGGTAAAGGTATTAAAATGCCGGAGGGACACCATTGCCCAATAAAGATTGCCTTATGAAAAAAATTGTAAGCGGAGTAACCACGATAGCAAGCAAGCTTTGGCAGCGTGACAATGAATGAGTGTGTGCGATGCATTGCGACACACGCGGGTTGTCCGGGTGCGCGGGGAGCGTGCAGCGCCGCCGCCGCCGCCGCAGCCCGACATACCGATGTTTACATCTTATTAGTATCACTAGTGAAAGTGACACTTTCCCCGAGCACCGATGTGCGGAAGAGAGCCGCACGTTATCGCGCGCTATGCTATCCGCAGTGGCCAGCGCTCTCGGGCCAACGTGAACTCAACATCACCACACACGACACTCTAGCCTGTCCGTTCAACTTTGACTCAACACACAAAACGGGCCACACGAAATCATAATAATGCGAAAGTATTCACGTTAACAAACACAATAAGTATAGCGAAAATTTGTATCGGTGTTCGCAATGCATTCGGCATGTCATTCCCCTGGCGACAAAACACACTTACGAAATTTATCTTTGCCTAATTTAGGAGGTCTGTCGGTGCTGCCGTATCGCGCGGGATCTGCAGCGGAGGAAATGCAACGCAAGTTAATTGTGTGACAATTAGCCTCACCCGACATCGTCCTGTTGTACTGTAAACAGGACAATAGACAGAGATAGCTGTGTTCGTACATATAGCATGTTCTAGAGCTTGGTAGAGAACTTGCCTTGAGCTGCTGGCCTCGTCTGGTAGGTGGAGGCGAACTCCTGGCGCGGAGCGGCCGTGGGCGCGCCGGGCACCTGCAGCGCCTTCTGCACCAGCCCCGTCAAGTTGGCCAACTGACGCTCCATCTTCTCCACCCTAAGCCGCTGCATATCCTCAACGGGGGCAAGCCTGCAACGTTACCCAAGTCACGAACATCCCTACACTGTGACAACAATGCACAACTAAACACCCTGTCAGAATCGCAAAGCACATTTTTTTATTATTGTGGCCACAATATGTCGCTCAGCATCATGATTAATTTGTACGAGTGGAGCCCAGTAATCCACTATGCTCGTTTTATAATAGTGAAACTTCATTAGTATACAAAACTTAGAATTACTATTCACACTTATTTGCACAAGTGTGTAAAACTGGAATGTGATTAGTGGTGTTGCGTATGCATTAGGTACGTAGTGCGTGATAGTAAGCTCTTAGGTATTTGCTTAGATGTTGGGTGGTTGGCCTTAAACTTGCATTGGTTTTACTGTACTGGCGCCCTTCTATTGCGAGCTTGATACTATGTGACGGACGCGGGGTCGGTGTGTGCGTAATAGTGTCGTGCAAGGTCGCCGAGCGCGAGCTTATAGGCTACCTGGTGTCGTAGGGCGTGCGCGGCATCGGCCGAGGACCTCCCATACCGGCGTTCACTCCGCCGTACAGTTGGTACGAGTCCTCTATCACAGGATCGCTGCGAAAAGCGTACACAGTTTAGCGCCTCACAAATGTGCACACACTATCAAAACAATGCAGGGGTGGGGTGCACAAGCTTACCTGGCTTCCTCGTCGATAATGGCCGTGATGGTGGGCCTCCCGGCGGCGGGGCCCAAATACTGCGTGTAGTACGGATCCTCGTAGGGGCCGCGGGGCCCCACGCGCTCCGGCGACGACATGTACCCCTCTGCTGAAAGTCACTACCATGTAAACAGCTGCTTCATACGCAACGGGTTCATTTTGGCTGCATCGGTGATACGAAGTTCAAACGCTTTTTTCATTTAATAGTAAAAAGTGGTATAGTTTTCATAGAAAATCATAAGAAACTAGCAAATAACCACGTACCATCCGACGGCAGCCTGACACCAACCGATTATATTGACGTCGAAATGTTCGGATTCGAATAAAACATAAATAATTTTAAGACAAAAATAAGCTCCGTTGCGGCCCACCGCCGAATCGCCGCCGTCAACATAAAAGCAAATTATTTGATGGAATCAGAACATAATCTGGCGTACAATTGAATGTTATTATATTAATACACTCGCATTAGCATAATACATGCGAGAATAATTGGTTAGTTTACAAATACGAAATTGCAATGCATTTAGTAATACGAGAAAAGCGTTGGGCAAACGAAAATAGTAGGCGAAGAGAGCTTTGACTGGTGGGTTACCGTTGAGGGAATTCGGTATGGTGTAGTGAGGGTCGGAGAGTCGCGAGCAGTCGCCCAGGTGGGGGGGCGGCCGGTCCGCGCCCGGCCCGCTCGGGTACCGGTACGGCTTGGCGCCAGTACCTACACAAAGTCCTATTTATGTACAACACATAACCTATACAGTGTGGCGACAGTTGATTGTTCGAGTATTTCATTGTTCAAAATCTGTGTCTCGACGCAGGATCTGTTACTGACTACCTGAAACGCTGTGAGCCAGCTTTTATTAGCCAGATTGAAAGTACCTACAGAAAGTTGTGAATTGTAGCGAGGGTTTACCTGTAGGCGGAAGGGTAGAGACGCGGTCGGCGGGTACGGGCTGCGGCGCCGCTGGCGAGAAGGCGCGCAGCATGGACCCGCCGCGGGGCAGCGTGCTGGGCGCCTGCGTGCCCATGTAGTAAGCAGGTGCCTTCATCTGAAACAACAGCCATGCATCATTGTAGGTACATCTGTTCTGATGACTTATAAGGTACCTAAAAACATAAAAAAGGGGGAAAATCTCGACGTCTATTCTTGTGTTGTTTAGCACACACTACAAATAAAATATTTGTATTGTGATAGGTGTATCTGGAGATGAACCATGTTATAAATATAAACACATTACGGGTGTATGAAGGCGGCGAACAATGCCTTTACTAACGTTATCATACTTATAAAAATGAACAATCGAACGATTTTATTTTGATATCGATATTACAGTTGCCTAATTAGTGCACAAAATGAAAACTTCTGTCTACCTACAAAAAATCGTCTAATTACATATTTACGAAAAGGAGTACCTAAGTAATTTTACCAAAAAGTTTTGATCGAATCTTGTCTGTTCTGATGAAACAGAATGTTTAAAAAAATATATGCGCTCATTATTTTTACAGGCAGTGTTACATTTAAATTCACAGTTAATCATTTTGAATTGCTTAAGTAGGCAGGTACTTGTGATATAAATCTTTAGGTATAAATTATACAATATATTATGTCGGCATAAGAATTAAATAATCCGTGGTACCCGTTGGTATAGTTACTAGAAGACATCAATATCAGTACATAGTATAATACAAAGTTGCCTCCCTGTCTGTCCCTACTACGCATAATTAGCTCTTTAAAACTACGCAATGGATTTTGATGGGGTTTTCTTTAGATTTTGTAGAGTGATTCTTGAGCTTTATAATAATAATAATGTATATTGGCAAAACAACGTGTACCGGGGTCGGCTAGTTTAAACATACACATACGATCCGTATTACATCGTATAGGGACAGGTAGGTACAGCATATCCGGTAATCTCATTAACTGGTGCCCCCGTCAAACGACAAGGCGGGTAAAGCCGGGTCGACTCTAAATATACCTATGCGTGTGTCAGCGGAATAAAATATTATCTGTGGGAAAAAGCCAAGCCAGATTACTGAAGCCAGAGAGGAACGAAGACATAGGTAGGTAGTGTTTTACAAGACTTTTTGACCTTTTCACGTCTACATGTAGAAGATCTTGATGTAGATTATTCTCTGCTTCTGTCATTTGAATAATTACTTTTGCCATTTCGTAGGTGTCAATTATAATTTAGACACAAAAAATCTAACATAATTCTAGGAACGAGGAAAGTACACAATATTTTCCATAGTAAAATAATACATTTTTTTTTGGTCGTGCAATCAAGCATAACCATTGTTTGTTATCCACACTAAACATTATCATAAAGATATGATTTTTTTTGTACAGTATCCGGAAAGGGAATCATCGAAACCATTATGAAAAATGAAATGTTTTCAATTGTCAAGGTGCGAGACTTAAGTAGATGTCGATGTACGCTAAAAGTCAATAATGAGAGATGGTTGTGAAACACAACAGACTTCGACCCCGCAGTGAGAGCGTGGATAGGTACACTCATAGTAAAATAATGTATTACTAAAGAAATTGCATTGCGGTTTTGTTTATAAACATTGTCTCCGCGCAATAACATTGTGGGTGCGCCGCAAGGAACCTACCGGCGCAGTCGGACGAAACAATTTCTGGAAGTAACATCTATCTAAAGTGTTTTTACTATTTTGTTTTCTATAAACATGTCTAGAGCTATTGTTGTGTTGTTTGTCGCGTTACTCAGTTCGACTAGCGAAGGCATTGTAAGGCCGGTGTATAAGATATTGTTGACGCAGAAGGGTTACGCTCAGGTATGTATATATATTTTTAATGGAAAATTGGAACTTATTTGGCTGTCTTGCAACATATGAAAATAAATTACACTAATATCGAACGCGAAATTGTTTACTCCCACAAGTAAGACATGTAGCAGGGAAGTTTTCTATCTATACCCTGTCAATGTCTGCCCACTGATATTTACCAAGAATAGTATCAACCTTAGTTACGTGGAGTATAATCCAAGTAGGAGGAGTATAATGTAAGGTAGAGCGTGGGAGCCGAAAATTTTAGAGGATATTCAATAATACAAACTTACCGCTTCGTACACTACATAGATATTTAATTATATAATAGGCAGTCGATATTTAAGACTTCTTGACCAGTAATGGAAACACGTAACTTTTATTCGCGAAATACCTAAAATGCGTAATAATTCGATCCAATTGGGACTCGTTATTTTTAAGTTGAACAATTCTGGTTTATTCGACAAGCTTAAAAAAATATTTCATTTTAATTGTTGTATTTTCTAGAACTACGACATTTAACTCCAATTACTTACTCGTTTTAAAGTTGTTAATGTTAGCAAATAATATTTCGAAAATCAACCAGTAAAATCTAGAGTTGGTTTTATGAAATGTTTTAAAATGAAATGTAAGTAATCCTACGCACGTCAAGCTCAGAAATCAGAAATACTGTAAAATAAAACTGTATTTCTGTTAACATGAAATTGATACAACTCTTCTGCATACGGCAGGTAGACATTTCAGAATGAAAAATATATAAAATATTTTCCAAGCACACCATGGTAAGAATTGAATTCAGGATAATTATCTTATTGTTCTTATTATAATAGTATGACACCAACTTATATCTACACACATCAAAATGGTCTAGGGATCAAGAACATTTTTAGCTCGAAAAAAATCTAATTTATTTAAATCAATCTTCTGGATTGCCTCCTACCTAACTTCCCATGCCTGTATCAATGACTTATCACCACATTTTGAATAAATTATGAATGAATTAAGTTTTTGTAAAATATATTCTTGACTGCAATCTTCTAAAATGTACTTGATCCCTAGACACTTTTGATGTGTGTATATGTGTAAATAATAAGAAATAAAATAACTCGAGGAAAAAGATACGCGGTTTTTCTCCATGACTTATGAAAAAAAATTACACTACCAGCCTTAAGTACTAAGTTAAATATGGCGTATTGTTTTTTAACCTAACTACTCGATAACGGCAAAATGTGTCGCATAAGTTCAGGGCGCCAAGACATCAGGGCGTCTGAATAGTTATTTTGTCGTTTTGTAAATACAGATTTATATCGACAAAAAGCTTCATAAAATTTTCAAAGCATCGTCAAAACTTCAAAGCTTTATTTATTTAATAAAACGTTCACAAAAAGAAAAGTGGAACAGACCCTTAATGTTACCAAGATAAAGGCAACCAATGCTATATCAATGTATATATTTTTCTTAACAGTTTCTGCAGTACGACATAGAGACACCTGTAATAAGGGAGTTTACATTCTGCAGTTGGTTGAGATTCAACGATCTGTCGACGAGCCAAGCCATTTTCACATACATTGGTAAGTGAAGTACCTACCTTTATTCCGTGTAATGACTATACCCCGTCGTGCTATTCACATTCCCACTGGGAATAAAATATGTTCTAATCGATACTTGTATAAAAAGTCGCCTCCCGCTGTCTGTCCCTATGTATATTTAGATTTTTAAACGGATTTTGATGTGGTTTTCTTAAGTAATGATTCTTGAGGAAGATTTATAAATGTATAAATACACTAGCTGTCCCGGCAAACATTTGTTTTGCCACAATAAGTTGCCTTTGTACCCCGTGTATTGGGAGAAAAACAACTGGTAGTGGCATAAAAAAAATTATAGTAGCCGATTCTCAGACCTACTGAATGCGCATATAAAATTTTGGTAAAAATCGGTAAAGCCGCTTTTCAGAGGAGTACGGTAGCTAACATTGTGACATGGAAATTTTATATATTAGATGAATGTAATAGGAGAGAAACATTGTTAATAATATACTGGCCTAACAACGACTCCGGCAAGTCGTTCCACATCCTGTGGAACTTTCGTGTGTGTTACTTTTGTTACGCTGTAGTCGTTACTAAAACAACGATGCATATCGCACAGTTAGAACAAAAGTGACACAAAACAAAATGTGTCATTTTATGAAATTGAACCTTAACATAAAAAATACAAAACTTAAATTACAAAATCGGGATGTTTCGTATTGGGTACTTTTTGTTCTAACTATGCGATATCGTTTGCCGCTTCGATGTCAGAGCGATGTAACTACGAGAGTGTAGAAGACTTGGCCCCCAGGTTTCTTCACATCTCACATAGTATCACAAACTTTAGGCATTTCACAAGCATTTATAGTCGACTAGATAAACCTAGGGTGGTATTTCCCGTAGACTAGTAAAGTTTATTTGAAATGCATTGATAAATAACTTTTGTGTGAATGAATATATATTTCTTTTTAATACAATATGAACAAGCGTTAGACCACCATCCCTACCTGATATTGAACTGCAACATGGTCTAAGTAGCAACAATTTAGTAATTGGTTTCAAAGTCGACAAAAGTGTCACCATAGTATGTGCATGCAATGTAACAACCTACGTATGTACCCAATGTTCGAGATACTACATACATACATATATCTGATGTGACCCGCTTAAATCCAGCCTCTGTCAACACCATCACCGCGCTCCGCAGCCTTGTTACATAATATTGACCCACTATTAAACTGTAAGTTCACCTAAGCTTACAAACCGCTCTAACCGAAACTTCATGTAACGCGTAAAGCCTGCACCCACATAACTTGGAATGTTTACAAATCAAACCCCAACTTCGCGAGGAATTCTGCTCACCGCAAGGTGTGCAAACTTAATGCCGAAGTACACGGAAGATACACGTTCTGTTAGCTCTGATTTTGCTCTGGCTATGCAGTAAAGGATTATTTCCGGACGGCAGTAGGAACATGGTACTGAAGGTATTCAAGTAGCGGGTAAATAAGTACCTAATGAACAAGTGTGCTCCATCGTAGACCACATCGCTGCTCATCAGTCCGGATGGTGGTCAAACGCTAGTTTATTGCGTTTAAAAAAAGAACAACCCATGGTAAATTATGATCATTGAACAAGTGTTGTTGTTTAAATAAAAGGTCCCATTGTTTACGAGCCAAGCCTGATCCGCTATTTCAAATAGTAATTGGATCGCAATAGTTTGGTAATAAAATGTACACTACAGTTCATGTTCAATTAATTACACACTTTGTTCGACAAAAGTCCTCTCTGAATTTGTACACATAAATTATAACCTATGTGTTAGCCCAGGGTATAAGCTAACCCTGTACGAAATTTAATTGGAATAACTCCAGTCGTTTAGACGTGAAGAAGTAACAAATTTACACACTCACAAACTTTCGCCTTTGTAATATTAGTGTGATTCTATTGCGATCGTAACTAAATGTAAGCATGTGTAACTCATTCCAGCCTGACACGATATTTACCAAGTCTTGTTTCAATCCTGATACATATTTTACAGAGTAATTATTTCATGTAACAGTGTAATTATTTGATACAAATGATTTCAATTTATGAAACTGAGCAGAAAGGTATAAATTCAGCGCGGTCTAGTGATCACATCAATTTAATAATCCGGATCGGTCGCATGAAAATGTATTAATATCATAACATAAAATACCTGGCGTTTTATATTGATTACTTACTTATTGTATCAATTTCATTATTGGTCAAAGGATTTATTTGGGCTTTTGACGAATCACTATATTAATGAAAGGATTGACGAGGACCACTCAGTTCGAGTTTTCATATTTAATCCAAAAATCAATATACGTAAATGAAGTTCAACAATTTGAACAATTTTAGTTACATCTTGTTTACTGCTGGTACAGTGGTATTTTGAGATGCTGATTGTTTATTTTTTTTTATTTTTGTGTCTCAATGTTGAATATCTTTGTTTTTTTTTCCTTATAATTACCGTCTTTTAAATGTTGGTTTCTGTTTGTTTTTCTTTTCTTTTGTTATATTTTACCGTTCACTGTGTTTATTTCTTCTTGTTTTTTGGTGCAAATAAACTTCTCTCTCTCTCTTTCTTATAAGTATATGCTATAGTTAGTTGCGACTTATGATATAGTTCTGATAATAATTGAAAACTCAACTCCAGAAATGTACGGCACACAAACAAAATGCCATAAATACACGATTAAATCTTGACTGACTCGTATCAACAGATGATCAACTCGACAATTATCCATTATGTATAATGTTGAAGAGAACCGGTCGGCGACATTCTTGCATTATAGAATATACTAGAGCTGTAGGCGATAGGTGATCTATAAAAAATAACTCGGTCAATCACGATCAAGGACTGATATAAATAAAATATTATCTAAATAAAAACAGGCCTAAACATAGGCAATCAGAACATGCGATCTGCGACGGCTTCATAATGACGGATTAATACTTTTATTATTATAATAACACTTCTAATGAACTCTGTGTGATAGTATTAAATTTTGTACTAGGAACATAGAATTTGTCGGAATGGAATGCCTTGTAAAGCTTTTTCATACGCCAGAGAAGAACGGTTTAATTTAGTATTATGCTTAATAGAATGTACGAAGCTTTAGACTCTGGCGGTAAAAAAAACGTTAGTTCATTATGAAATGCCAATGTCGCAATTTCATGCACAGTAGGTTTAAGTAAAAAAATGTAATAAAAGACTTGAAACAAAATGTTTGAATATGTTCAAAAACCGATTTTATTAACTTATTCTTCGAAATTTTTGATTTTGAATTGAAATATAAGCACAGATTCTATCTATCTGTGCGTAATATTAAAAAAATCTACACTAAGCTTCTGAAAGAGTGTAATAGGTGATTTTTTTTGTACAATCAGCAAACGGCAACAGTCGAATAGCACAAGTATGGCTGGAGGCGGGCGGTCGGAAGGTGCGGATTGCAATGGGCGGCCAAACCTACACGAGTGTAGAAGTGAACTTCCGAAAGAACGTCTGGCACCATCTCTGTCTCTCCTACCAGTCTGATTACGGAGCGTGGGCTCTCTACCTCGACAATGTGCTAAATCATTGCGAAGCCGCGTCTTATGTAAGTATTCCATGAGCTGAATTCTTTCTTTCAATTGTTATAAGTCATCATTATTCCGAGTTTCCTTAATCGATATTTTGATACTCAAAAAATTTTGTAAGTTCAAAATTATTTCTGTGTAGAATTTAATTAATGCTATTTAAAAATATAGCTAAAATTCATACGGAAATTGGTTAAACGAAGTTTAATAAGCTAGTATCCAGTTTACAAGAAATCTCTACTAAGCGTCACGTGGACTTTTGATTTTATAAATTATAAGAATATTTTCGAAACACAAGTACGGATTAATAACAGAAAGAGCCAGAACTTTGTAATCTCTCTTTCAAAGTCCCCACCACTGCAGGGTCACGGTCTCTAATTGTGTGATAAGTATCTCTACTGTCGGTTATTTTTCATGAACGACATCTATGAAGACCAAGATACATTGGTCTCTGTTCGTATATCGCCAATCATTTACGAAGTAATTGAACTATAATAGTTTTAGGAGTGAGTTCCGCCGGGACTACATGCAGATATTTCTAGCCTATACCTACATGTGTGGCGTTCATGGTTGCATACGTGATCAAAGTGGTCCAACTTGATTATTCGGCTGACATGAGTTTAACTTAACCTAATTGTATGTGCTAGCTGAGGTCGTTGAGTCCACGATCTGCCTGCCCATGTACCTATACTATGAATCTCAATCTCGTCGATGATAAATCTGCGGTGTTGCAATATAGAACAACGAAGGCTGTGTACGACATTAAGTTTGAAACAGTTTTTTGTGTCATGAACTAGCAGTTCGCCTTTGGCAAATTTGACGAAACCATAATACCCAATGTAGGTCTACTTTTATTGATAAGGCAATTTGAAAAAAAAACATACTTGTTTCAGCTCCGAGGTTATTTGTTACCAAGGGACGGAAGTGTGATCATTGGATATGGAACAGACGAGAATGGTAAATGGTTTGACGTATATAAGATTAAAAGTAGGTAACAATGAAAATCTGTAATTACTTTTAATTTTCAGGTGCACAAAAAGGCTTGGAAGGGGAAGTGTACGGTATCAACATGATACTATCGTCGAGTATAGAAACTAACTATACTCTACGGCATAATCCAAAATACGATCAAAAAAAATTTCGTAAAAATAAAATCAAGGATTTGATTAACAATAATAACTACGTAATTTTTGACAATCTGAAACTTATGACCACAACCCCGATATCTACAATCACAACTACCACACCATACAAGAATATCAAGCAATCAACGTATTCCAATATAGATTCCAAGAGAGGTGAAAGTAACAATAAGTATGAACAGGAAATTCTAGACTTATCGGCCGCTGATAGACTACAATCAGCACACCATAGTTTATGGGACATAATAAATCAAGCGGGGCATGCAGGAAAATTTAAAAAACAACCGAAAAATTTCACTGAAAAATCAGGTACTTCTATCAATGAAGTGGTTATATCAGCATTTGAAACTCCACCGCCGCCAAATAGCCCTATCACAAATTATCAAGCAAGCATGGAAACTGATGATTCATTAAAACCATTCCCGGTTGTACATAATAATAATACACTTCTACAGCATAACGGTAATATACCGGAAATTGAAGTACCCCCACCACCTCCACCGCCGGGAACTAATCCTAACGTGTACGGTCAGTGGACAAGTTCGAAGTATGCAGGTACAGTTCTGAATTATTTAAAAAGTATAAATTACAACAAAAGACAACAAAGAGTTCCACCCACTATACCACTAACAAAAGTTTCTGATACTCTACCCTATGCTTCGGATTTTAAAATTACCAAAATGAAATACCCTTTTAAACTGCAACGCCGAAGTTTTTCCGACAAGAGGTTGTTCATTAGCAAAAGACATGCAAATAATCCACAGATAAATGTACAGATTTTGCAAGAAAACATCAGAGATGAGATCATTAAATCACATGCCAAAACTAAAGCAATGAACGTAGAAGTGATCAACAGAGGTAAAAGTAGAAAACAAAACATGCATCGATTGTACCGAAATACAGACGCAGCCGTTTCCTCGGAGGAAACCAACAACATAGAAGAACCAAAAGCAGACAACACAACATCAAATTTGAAACTTCACAACGTTCATTCGGATGGAGATTCATTAATCACTAAAATGCCATTTTTGAAATCAGTAGAATACTTTACAGACAGTGGTGAACATTTTGGTAGCGACACGGCCAAAGTCTCTAAAGATGTGACGAATGTATTGGCCAAAAAAAATAAATGGCACAACGTTAAATCTTACAACAGTGATTACACACCGCGACATATAAGTTATGCGGTCGAAGAAAAGCAAGACGATTTAATGGAAAAAATCAAACACGATCAAAAACAAAATCCTTTGATACGGTACAAATATCAAAAAGATCACGAAAACATTAACTCGAAAAACAGTCAGAAGCAATTGGCAAACATGCGCAAAATAGCTAAATCTGTTTCAACGCAATCTGATGAGAAAAAAAATACTGTTTCGTTAACAAATTATAATCAGGCTTTTATATATACTAATAAAAAATCGAAAAAGTCTCATTCCTCACAAACTGAGCCTACGAACAACTTTGAGAAGCGGATAAAAATTGGCAATGCTTTAAACGAAAAAGCAATAATAGGAGTGAGTGTTGAGGACAAGAAGCGAAGCTTTGTTGGAGGTGACGAGAGGATTCCTGAAATCAACCGATACCGCTCCGACATTGACGGCCACGGCAGCAGCAGGGTTCCGCCTTCACTGGAGCCGAAAACCCCGACATGTCGAAACGTTGATACCGACAGAGAATTATATATTAAACCTGACGGTAGCGTCGACTTATCATCAATAATATCACCAATTAGGACACATAACACGGCTATTAATTTTATTCAAAGTAGTTATAAGAAATGTTCTTTGGACGGAACAGCAGTCGAGAACAATCCTCTTTTATACATTAATTGGAATAAGACACCTGTCAGACTGTTCGGAGGTGCTTCTGCCGAAAAGACTCAAGACCTTTGCGGATTCTTTTGAATTATGGTCCTACATAAAAACATTTTTATGTCACGAATCACCGCTACATTCGTATCCAGGTAATACGAAGAACTCTTCCAGAATATAAAATACTGTGAGTTTTTCAGTGAGGGAACATTCAATCAAAACTTGGTATACAGTAAGCATACTTTACAAGACTTCGTACGGTTCTGCGTGATGAAAATAATATAATATAGGTACCTATTGAATACCTGTGGTATAGAAAGTTTACTGTGAAGATTTTAGGTACGTTAAAAGCTCTACACGATATTGATTAAATTAAAAAAAAACTGGATCTCTTTTCCTGCATTCAGCTAAATGCAATATTATGATGTAAATGATATTTTGTTAGCGTTGTTTAAATTGTTATTGCAATAAAATATTGAAAGTTGTAGTGTTGTTTTGTATATAATATTATTTGTAGTATTATATAGTACACTCTAAAAATTACCCGTAATATTAATAACCGAAAATTTATCGTTTAATGCCAACTTAATTAAACTTGACGGAAGCCACTGTGAAAGGCTAGTTGAAATACGAGTATTAGACCTATGTTCATGTATATTTTGTCATCCAAATACATTTTACCTGCAAACAACTCATTAACTTTTGGTTTTCTATTATAACGAACATGAGATTCCACCTAATACATCCGTCGCAGGTACCATTTCTGAGCTAAGTATAATTAACATCTGTTCATGAAATGCAAAGGCTATGTTTAGTCTTTAGAAACTTTACCCTATTTAACTTATCAGATGCCATGTAATGGGATTGTCACACACATCTGATAGCATTGTGTGGAAGACTGGTTTGTGTTGTCTTAGTTAAATAATTGCGACGTATTGCGGCATGGGGTGGATGTTGTTGCGATAGCGCTGGTGCACCAGCAGGCGAGCGTGGTGATTGGTGCTCGAGGTAATTGTCGAGAACCGGGACAAGTGGTAGAGGCACCATGCACCGACGCAGCCCGTTGGACTGCGCTTCTCCTCCATTTACCACGGTTACCATCCGACCACAGTTGCGCAGCCTCACGCTCAGCAAAAGCTATTCAGGACATCATTACGCCGAGACGACGAGGTGTAATGATTTTATTTTGCATAGAACTTCACAGAAAACTCATGTAACAATCCATTTCCTCAATTTCCTAACACATAACCCGTCTTTAACAACCTAAAGGGTACTTATTACCAAACGCCGCGGCACTTTCGTTTCGCGTCTACTTATTAATTGATTCAGCCAGCAAGTTCCGGTATTGCTTAATTATGATAGCAGCTTATATCAGGTAACGTAATATAGTAGCAGGTATTATTCACGTCTCAAAATGCTGCGCGGTACGAAAAAAAAACTTACTAAAAGCTGCCTGCACAATAGAGGCGCGGAAGCGAAAGTAGTTCTACACATGACATTGTTTTATTTGGTCTTTACATTTACCTACTACATTCGATATTTCTGCGTAATGATGATATCGTAAGTGAATGCTAAGAAGAAAATACTACAGAAAAAATATTACGAAATGTTTTTTTAAAGTTTGGGCATGTTAAGTATAAAAATCTACCTATATGGTTGTTGATGTGGGTGGTATGTCCTGGGGGGTTATTGGGTTAGTGAGGCAGCAGTGAGCCGGGCTCAAGGTCCGCGGCCCGCGTGGTGGCTACGCGAAGGGGGGCCGAGCTGCGCGCGCGCACCGCAGTCTGCCCTCGGACAAGCGTGCGACACAACACCACTCAACACCAACGACTGCACTCTCCACACGTACGTAAGTACACTAGTTTACTTGCATTTTAATTAACAATTAATTTTAATAATAGCAACGCGATTTAAGCCATGCGAACTATTTGCATATTTATTATTATTTTGTAAGTGTCAACATTAGGTAGCAAGTGTAGTGAAGAGCGATTTGAGACGAACCGGAAAGTGAAAACGTACATAAGGATAATTTAGTTTTCTATAAAAAAATAAATAGCCTCGAAAACTACCTAATCATTTTTGGCACAACGAAACGAAAGTAAACTGTGACGTGTTTCATTTAAATATATAAATAAACAAGACTGTTGCCAGTTGCATTTCGCCAAACTAGTTTCCGGCTTGTGACCAGTAAATTGACTACGTGCTTTCCTAAACTAACTTAGGCACAACTTAACAGTGCGCGTGAAATTATTATCGTGAATGATGCAACGGTGCAGAGCAATATTCACATGAAGCCAGTGTTTCGTGTGTAGAGTAGTACTCTAGACGGGAGAATGTGAAACTGAGCTTTGAGGGCTGCATGTAATGAAAAGCTAGACTAGGCCGTAACATGAAGTCGGTGAATTAACATCGATGTGGAAGCGAATGTAATTGTGCACGAGATAATATGCCATGTTACGAACAAAGTATTATAGATGTCAAGAAAAGTTCGCGTGTATTCCAAGAAAACCTAGTGAATCCTAGTGTATAGTAGGTATTCCCGTGGTTAAAGTCATCGAGCTAATTCATCTTAAAGTAATATACGTTGTGTGACATTGACAGGGTTGTAGCAGCCATCTAGCACTATCCCTGTTCCACAAAAAAAGTCCCCTGTTAATGTAATAACCGACATTTTTCTGCAGGACGTCAAGTCAAGCTCTCTCATAGTAGTGATGTACATCGCTGGTTTCGTTACCCTCATTTAACCGTGGTCTTTAGTAAAACGGCGCTACATATTACGATGAAAATCTTCATTTGTTTTACTTATAAATTCGTTCGAAAATTTACTTAACATGAAGAGGTCAAAGACGGTACAACTCTGTCCTGGCGTTTAAGTTTTTTGATTAGTAATGACTTTGTTTATTAGATGCACAATTGGCATACATTCTGCATTTCACATACATTCTAATAAGCATTTCAATTAAGAATTAAGAACAAATACATAATTAGCGAACATACACGTCCCTTACAATAGCAAATATGCATGATAACTGGATAACAAGATTTTTTTTTTCATATTAAAATACTTAGATGTTGTGAGAGAATAATTATTGACGCAATAAAAAAATCTTATAATTGACTGTCCCACTCAAAAACACGATTTAAATATTATGGCATATTAATCATCGAAGAAATAAAAATAATGCTATTATAAGCCTTCTATCAACCGATTAAACTATATACACAACATGTCATCCAAATCCGTCCAATCGTTTAGCTAGGATAACATATTACACCGAAAAGATATAAAGTTATTTTTATAAGGCGTCTCCGATTCGAAGTCACCTGTGATCTTGGCCAATGATCGCAATCGGAGACCGGCGCATTGTTCCACAGGCTTATCTATAAAGTTTAAATTGATGGAGCATCCCGCGAACAATAGCCCGGTCATGTTACTTCGGTGAATGTTTCCTATACGAAAATAACATAACGTATATACGCGTGTACTTACGTTCATATACGTAACGGACTCGCATTATAGGTATTGTGTTTTGCTCTGTTACGCAACAACCATAGGGCACTTCAAGTTGTAACATCAAACACCGTAACGCAGAACATTCCAGAAACACGGACAATATTGTACTACTTTCTTGGCCGACCGTACTAAGTGTAAGTTTTTATGACACTTTCTGTGTAACTAAATTGCCATTAAAATAGAGCTGTATGATGTGACAAAGAAAGATATGAATATTTTTCTCCAATGACATTTTTAAGAATTATTACAAATGTAGGATGGCGACAATTTTTGTGGCCAACCGCAGTACGTTTCCTCAAAAATTTGAACGAAGTCACCCTTATTTATATCAGGGCCGGAGCGCTCGGCCGGAGGCAACGTAACGTCTACGACAGACGATGCAAATTGTAGGCAACTTCTATTGTGCGAAGTGGCATACACGAGTCTATCTAACGAAGACTTCGTACTTACCGGTGTACGGCGGGAGCGTGAGAATACCCGCATCTTGCCGCACTGTGTTACAACAAAAACCTACAAGGAGAAATTCAACGAAAACGTCTCTGAACCGAGTACTTAAGTGCTATTATGGCAGTGATCATAAATTCATTACTTCCACGTCGCGGTTATTGATTACATCACGATGGAAGAGCTTTGAAAGAAAGCGCACGTAGGTAGAAACTGTAAACAGGTACTTTAGAAAAAACTTAATTATATGAAATATATTATTTCCGTTTTCCAGTCTGATGTAGTTATACTGTTAAGCATACGATGCCACGGCAATAAAGCCTAGCTCTGGTATCGACATGTGCAAATATTAAACAAATATCTATTCATTTCATACGAGAAGATTCGATGATACGTTTTTGAAATGATGAAATATTACCAGCACAACGGTACCTAAAAGATACATACATACAAAAAATTTAATTTAAATATTGCTTTACATGTATAATTTTTATTTACCTAATCATATTGGGTCTAATATCAAACGGAATCACATCATAAGTATCTATATAACTCGAGATATTCCTGCAATATCAGACTGCTGTCAACTTTATAATACTCCAGGTAGTAGGAAGGGTACAGGCAGTGGCGTGCACACCATATAGGCAAAAAGACACTGCCTACCTTAGTACACACATCAAAAGTTTCTAGGGATGGTTACCCGACCTAATAATACAATTATTGCTAGATCATTTTTTGTTGTACTCACGACAAAGGCTAAAGAAAGTGTGCTATGTGGCTGAGTATATAGGTCCCTATGTTTTGTAAAGACAAGTTACCTATACGTAGGTATGTGTCAATCCGTGGCCTGCGTGATTACTGCCTACCTTGTCGTAAAAGCCAGTGCACGCCACTGCACTGGGTGCAGGCACTTGTGAACGGAATGCGGATCGGACTGTACCCATCCTTTAGATGGAATTATTCGATATTGACATATCGCCAGACGATTCACCGATTACACTGAATTGAATTGATATAGAGAGTAGAGGTCGCCCCAGAAGGACATATATTCACCAGATTGGTGATGTCCTGGAGGAAGGTGGCGTGAAAAGTACTCGAAACCGGAGGTCATGTATGAAAAGATGTGTGAATGTAGATGAAGCGAAAGGGGTACTTCAGGACCGTGACAAATGGAGATCTGTAGTCTCTGCCTACCCCTCTGAGAAACAGGCGAGAAATGTATGTATGTATGAATTGATATAGGAATGGGGAAGTTTAGTATAATACTTACTATAGCAGTGAAATAGGAATAAATATTGAACTATTCCAAAAAAACGACTTCTGCTTTATATATTTATTTAGATTGCGATTTTTCTGACCTGTTTAAAAAGTAATCAATAGAAATTTTACCGACCACTTATAGTCACCTTACACAAACAATCATAAAACTAATTAAAGTTTTTACATAGTTATAAAAGGATGTCCAAATCATTAAATCGCTTGTAAACAAAGTACATTAATTTCATATTACAGGAGTGTATTAAATTGGTTTCTTAATAAACATTTTTAGTAGCAGTAGAGTAAGTACATTTTCAACGCAACACGACGTAATGTGGGTTTTTTCTAGGAAGTGCCTCTGGCTACGCCACTTTGAGATTAGAAGGTTGTGGAAATAATTACTAATGTAATTGTATTAATAATAATGCATACTGTATCATTTTTACAATGTTTTGTGGCTCTTGGCCGAGACTAGAAAAATACGAAATACTACTTAATATTAGAAATGCAATATTATAAATATAAATAAAAGTCTGTCTCACTTACACGCCGAAACTACAGAACCGATTTAAATGAAATTTGGTATACCTATATAGACAGTTTAGAACCTGAGAAGAGATATAGGCTACTGTTTTTATCCCTAACCTGTGGGACGCACTACGAAATAGATGGTGTTATAGTCCCTGGAAAATACTGATCTAAATTCCTATATCAATTCAACTACGCGAATGAATTCGTGGGGCATCCAATAGTAATTCTATAAAATCCAGTACGATATTTCCAATATCAAAATACCTACAACTTGTAGTTGTGAATTTTCAAATAAAGTTATTTGTCACGGTGCTCCGTGCACACTTTATAGGGTAGATGGAACTCGAGCAGCGATGTCCGCACGAGCGTGGTGGTTTGTTCAAGCGAATATGACCTTAACGAACTCCTTGGTCGCTACCACAAAACCTTGGGATTTGTTTGTTCTGGTTGTTCAGTGTGGGTTTACCACCTTTGAGAAAATTATTATGAAGGTGCGTCGTAAATTATTAAATATTTCATACAACATTATGTACCTATGTACTTCGCAACTGGAAAATTATATACATTTAGGCGTAGTTGTATTGGTATATCTGTACGTTGCAAAATTGACATAAAAATGTACCTGCAAGTTAAACGTAAAGTGGTTAAGAAATTAAGTATTAAATCCTATCTCACTTTACGTATAACCAGTGTGACAAAACCGGGAAAATTTTCCAAAAAGAAAAAACGCGTTTTTTTTTTGCACAACACCTGTTTCGAAAATTACGTGTATACTCCACTTACCGGTCGTAAACTTTTAATTCGAAAACGAAGGGCCCTCAACCTTGAAACGATATATCGCGAGCCAAATTCGCGAGCAACAAACTTATTATTGCGCTTTCGTTTCTTTTTTTTTAAGTTTATTATTGTTATTATTCCCAGCGAGGAAACATAAAGCAACATGTGACAGAGCACAATTACAATCGAGCTGCTCCAGATATCACAATTTGCATTGCCACATTGGTATCGGCACCTCTCAGCTGAATCGCATAACGTAAAGTGACTCGCTTTTAATGAACTGAGCTAATAAGTTGAATAACAGGTGTAATAAGTTACCAGATTGGAAGCGACATTCTACAATGTAGACTGTAATGGCGTGTGGTGAAAAAAAAATAATAAGCTGGTGTGTGTGTGACGTCATTGAAAGCGGCGACGGGCGCTACTGATTGGCACGTCGCGTGTTCTTAGCTTATACATCTGATTTACATTATCTCTATATTACATGTTAAATATACCTTATAGGGACGAATACATGTCCTAGATTGAGAGCAGAATTATATACTTCCAGCAATGACGCTTTACCCAGAATTTGAAAGGAATAAAGTAATCGCCGAGTATTGTTCAGAGATTGGGAATCTATTTAAATGATAATTACACACATTAAAAGTGTCTAGGGATCAAGAACATTTAAAAAAAAATCTAATTTATTTGAATAGAATCTAATCTTCTAAGACTTGATGACTTATCAGCACATTTTGAATAAATTATGAATGAATTCAGTTTTTGTAAAATATATTCTTGATTGCAATCTTCTAAGATGTACTTGATCCCTAGACACTTTTGATGTGTGTATCTTTTATTTCTTACACCACACCCCGAAATTAATTAGGAACACCTCGTATAAAGCTAGATACAGCTTACCACATTAGGGGTTTACGGATGTATTTTTATGTTTCGCACAGTAAACGCCCGTACGTATTTCGCCAACCGGCTTAGTTCCGTATGCAAAAGTGATCACAGCTAGAGCCGGTCTCTACGTAGGTAGCGTGCCGGGACGGAATAGTTCGGTGACGTAACCGTGACACAGGCTGCACACGAGCGAGCGGAAACTTTACGCTGTGATTGACAGACGGAACCCCGGACTTGTGAAAAAAAAACACACACACACTTTTCTCCACCTCGTACAAGCCGGTCAAGTGACATCAATGACTTGATAGAAAAAAAAACTGTCTTCACTTCAACCAGTAACAGCCTATAGTTGAAACTTAATTAAATTTAAATGGAACCAAACGGGAGACACCAACTTTCAAACGATACAAATTGGTCACGCAGTAAACATTTTTGAAACAAACATAAAAATACCATCGAATTAAGAACCTAATATTTATTTTAAGTCGTTAATTAAATAAACAAACTAACAACAATTAGCAATACAGTAGATACGTCTATTAGTATACAACCAATACATATTTTTTTTATTTCTATATACTACGAAAATTATAAATTGAAAACACTCGTCATTGTGAATGAAACGGACGTATTTACGCTACTTAATTATCCTTACGCTCATTTACCAACGCAATAATAATTATTCACTGTATAATGAAAAACGTAGCTAAAGAGAAATAATTAACCCGGGCAAGCTTCCTTTCGCACGGCGGCGGCGGCGGCGCTTAGCAAAGCGGATATTGTGCGATGTTCCACTCTTTGACAAGTAAACAATGCACTTGACAATAACGGAGCGGCATAGCTTCAGCAATCCTTCTAAACGTAGTCGCCGTTTTATAAAACAATGTAAAAACTCCTTTCCAAGTGTTTTGTTTTTTCTCTAGTTACATATTCAAAGTCGGTGCAAATCGACCGGATCGTTTTATACAAACGCAATAGTACGTTGCTGCTATTGCAAATAATATACATAAAACGTTTTCGAACACCGCACCGGTTCGTCGACATAGCCATTAAACGTTTGATTGGAATCTCATCAGATAGTCGGATGCTTTATGCGCTAAAATACTTATTGGAAGCTGTAAATGTTCATTGATTGAGATTACTCTTGAGGTGCACCCTGACGCCGCCGCCGCCACCGCCGCACAGAACACCGAAAGTAAATTCAAGTAAAAGTATGATATGTTATAAAAAAAACTATAAAGATTGCGTGCGCGGCGGCATTCTTTATCGTGTTGAACTGGGTAACAGAATTCTTTCTGATCAGCTGCAATCGGTATAATAGCTGTCTGGGAACAGCTCGCTGGGTTATGTATGATAGCTTAGTGAACTATGAATGACTATCGATGCTATATCGGGAGCTTTGATTTTTTTATAACTAATGTATCGATACATATGATAATGTAGATATTATGTAGGATTAAGTTAGAAAATAATCTTCTAAAACATACCACTAGTACCTTGTCATCTAGTTATATCTACAACAGAATTCCCCTTAAACCGTTTAACACCCACCCTGCGTGTACCGCATTGAAAACGCACAATACCTTGTAACACGTCGATCGAACTATTAATCGAACACTAGATAGACCATTATGAATTCTGCGGTCACGCCCGCCACCACATTTAACCGGTTTCAATTTTGTCTAATTTCGTGTTATGTCGGACGAAGCAATTATGATGAAAATGGAAAATGTCAACAGCACTACGGGAGGAAGTTAGGATAGGCTTCTCTCGTGGCATTTGTATGACGAGATCCGTCAGCCGGCTCCCTAGCTCGTCACTTGCAGCTTGCCCGAACGGGCGGGGAAAATATTCGATAGCTTTTGCAACTCGTTAGCGGTGCACTGCAGTGATTATACTAACAGTTTGTCAACAACACCACGCTCCTGCTACTATGCACGAGATATAACGAGCCAGTAAAGGCAGCCGAACAAGCAACACCGGCGGGAAAAGTTTTGACAGCTTTTTAACTGGAGTTGTTCTTTGCATTTCATTGTTTAATAGTGGAACACACCTAAAGTGGGACTGATGTGGCTTGTTTGCGGACCTATTGAGTGCAATTAAAACCATGACACCAAAAGTTTTACACCACACTAGAGCAGCTCATTAATATATTAGTATTAATTTTAAGATTCTTTATACACAATAGTCGAATTAGATACTACAGAATGACTATAGACTGTTAATGGAATTCATTAACAGTCTATAGTATATTCATAAGAATAATAATGTATACTTATTGTTACCCCATATTATTACAAATTACTTTCCCCATAAAAATAACTAACCCTATAACGGCGAAGGGCTCACCGCCTGTCATGTTGTTGGATTAAATACGCTTGGTGAACCGTGGTCATTTGCTTATCCTCTACCTACTCCGCTTTGGGATTAAAGGGCGTGAAGTGTGTGTGCGTGTGTATAAAAATAAGTTACTTCGAATGATTTGAAACGGATTATCCGCATTGGAACGAGCACAGAGAAACAGCCAGCAGGCACAGGACTGTTAACATATTCAAGGGGCCCTGATTCCAGCAGATGAAGATTAAAAATTCAAATAGGTCAGGCATCAAAATGAGATACGAGTTAAGTGTCAGGTGCGGTCGATTGCTGCCGGACCTCTTCGGGTCCTTGTTTTGGGAGCGGATTTTCCTGCTTCCCACATACTTGAAAAAATAACTTCAATGCACCTTGAAATAGGTTCCGTTTTTGATGTAAAATATTAAGATTAATCCCACTCGTTACCTTGATATGCAAAATACTAAACACAAAGCAAATTCACATTAGGTATACAGTGGTTTAACTCAATAGGTTCTATATTCCAAATCGAGAATTGATATCTCCCTGTGGTAGATCCAACGTAAAACAGCGCCTTTACTACGAGGTGAACCCGTATTATACCTCATCCAATATGTGTTTCGCCATGATTAGCAGCTAACCCAATCTCTTTGTTGCATTATTGATCAAGTCTCCGTTAGTATTGTCTGTATAACACGGCTTTACAATTACTTGGGGTAAGTTGTCTAATTAGTATACA